>CAJPEV010001018.1:0-28328 GCA_905338385.1 Darwinula stevensoni
GGGGGGGGGGGGGGGGGGGGGGGGGAATCCCCTGATTTTAATCTGAAGCTCAGGGGAAACGACTCCTCCGCAAGCAGGATCTTCCAAAGAGATAAGACTTAAAGGTAAAATTCCAGTTAACCCCGTTCGTTCCCCCCCGCACCTTCGCGCGAGTCTTCGTTATCCTTGTGAGACGCATTGGAAATACTCAGTTCATTTAACACTCAGTTCCCCGTATCGCTCGGTGGCCGTCACGACCGCAAGTCAGTCTCGGTTCGTGTCGGTTCGGCTCTTTCTCACAGATGCTCTTTGCGTCGTGATGCGACTTGGTTCCTTCGACGTTGGGTTAAGCTCATCTCAGGGTCTGTGAACATTCGACTCGGAGCGGTCTAGTGTAAAAGTGCATTCGGAATTCTGAGACTAATGATCGGACCGACGAGCCGTGAGATTAGAAATAAATGTTGCCGACACCTAATATATGAGGTGACAAGAACACCAATATTCTTGAAATTAGAGGTTAGTCTGGGGTAAGGGATATTCTGCAGGTGTCAAAAGGTAATTGTTGGGTAAAAGAGCGGTAAATTGGGGTAGAGGTAAAACGCTGAGGTAAAATATAGGTAAAAGAGCGGTAAATGAGAGGGGAACGGTAAAATTCGGGCGGTGAAGCTAAGGTAAAAAGACGATGAAATTATCCTTTTTTTTTTTACCTCAGTTTCCCCGTCCGAATTTTACCTCAGGTAAACAATTTGTTGTAAGGGCGATGATCATCCCATTTAGTAGTAATCCCGGTTGTAATGACAGGGTTTTAAAACCCAAAAAGACTCACGGAATCCTATAGGTCTGGAGTTCTATAGGACTCTATAGCCATCCTATAGGTTTTTCGTGCTTCGAAAAGCAATGAGAAAAATCTATAGGTTGAGTTCTATAGGATTTCTATAGGACTTCATCGTAAGAGAAGGCACACGCACGTGCGTCTTTGCAATTGGCGTGATACCGCGTTCGCACGTGGATGACATACGAGATATTCCTTCTTTATGACGCCCAATGTCGCAAGCAGTCCATCTTTATCGTGTTGATAGGGTCGGATTCGAGCGACGAGAGACTCCTGTCTCGGATCATTTCTAGGACGCAAGCAGGTCGACCGCTGCTAAGACTTTGTATCGAACAATACCCATCATGGCCGTGTCGAAAGTGACGGTAATCGTGCTGGTCGTCTTGTCCCTCTGCGCCATCGTGGCCACGGGACTTCTGGTCTATTTCTTCGCCGGTCGCTACGGCGACGACGATCCCGTCGACGTCACCAACACCACCCCCACCCCCCCGACCACCACCCCGCCCTCCGAAGTGACCGATGTCCGACTCCCCGTGCACCTCCATCCCACTTTATACAATATCAAGGTCAGTGGCGAAATTCCCGTTCAACAAGTAAAACTGAAGAGAAATTATTAATATTAAAATTAAGTGATGAAGGAAATAGGAGACCCTCCGACACGGAAAAGTTGAAAACAAAGAGAAATAATTTTAGTCGTGGGAATCTGCGATGTTCCGCGCAAGAGAATATTGGCAAGGCATTCGCTTGTTTAAAAACTTGCCGATTTGCGAATAGTTATTAGTCACGAGTTAGTGACCTTTCACGATTCATTGGGGAATGACGTCAGACCGTCGACTCGTCGAAACGCACAAACGCTGCAGGGAAAACAGGGCAATCACGCCATAAGGTGACGAATCGGAGGAGGCACCTGCGGCGGAGGTACCCGTGCGACCCTCCTCATCCAGACCAGACCATTCTCGGTCGTTTGAATGCCTTGCATTGCCGATGAAGACGAGCTGCATGGGGAAGTCCATCACGATAGGGCTGGTGAAAGGGTTGGCATCGATGGGTCACATTTTGGGAAGCATTTCTGGGGTTGCGGTTCGTGGGAATGATGCCTGGATGAATGCTGTGCACATGATTTAAGACTTACATATTCATGATAAAAATCCTGATGCGCGGAGATCCAAAAAGAGAAAACGCTACCCCTCTCAAAATCTGTGGACGATAACATGCACAGCTTCATATATGCGTCAACTGCAAATGAACCGGTTTCTGGCAGCTTGTGAATGTGTCTCTTGACGATAGGACTGCACTATTTTCGTCTCTCACCAGGGCATACTTCCAAAACCCTCGCCCCTCCCCATCCTTCCGGAAAAGAGCAGCATTTAAAGGGAGCGGACGGAGAGGGCGCTTCAGGCGGACCGACCTCTCTCCCGCCGATGCGTTTCCTTGGCCAAAATTGGAATTCGAGTTGCGGTCGGTCATCGCACCTTGCCGAAAGGGCTGGAGAAAAATGGACAAGGATTGTAGGACGTGTATCGAATGCTTTGAAGACGTTTCATGGGAAACAAATTTCCGCATTCTATCTGCTATCTCATGAACTGCGAAGAATCTCTGAGAGATTCGCGTTTTTTTCTTGGATTATCCGGTATCTAAGCAGTAAAAAGACTGGATGCCATAAATCTGTTAATTTGGACACAATCTCGAATTAGTCATACTGTGCGTGTATTCACTATAAATTGATTTATTTTTCCTTCGCTCTTTTTACATGAACTCAGTGCATATAGCGAAATCGCAATTTGTGAGTTTATGTCCGCGAACGTTCGAACTGCGCGCCATTAAGTTGCTTACATTCCGTCACGAAAGCCCGATTGAACATTGCTTAGCATTTCCAATTTAAAAAAAATTGGCACACTTTACACGAATCGATCGAAAACTTTTCCAACCATTCGCATTTCCTTGTGCTCGTTCCTTGTCTCGTGCTTCACCGAAAATAGAGGAACGCACAGTAATTGCTGTAAAAGTAAAAGTAAAAAGTCCTGACATTTGTCTGAATGTGACTTATAGAATTCGTTTTATTTATTAGCCGCCAGTAACAGTGAAACACTGGAATTAATTTCTTGCAAAAGCCATTCTAGAGGTTGTCAAAACATTTGAACTCACATGGAATATTTCTCCCTTCGGCAGATCCTGGCAAAATTCGACCAGGAGAACGACTACCCCCTCCACGGCGAGGCGACCATCGACCTCGCCTGCGACAGCCCGGGCAGCAACGTCACCCTCCACGCGAAAAACCTGAACGTCACCAGCGCCACCGTCACGACGGCGGAAGGAACCGAGCTGGCCGTCTCGGACCGGACCTACGACCCGGAGCGGGACTTCTTCATCGCGATGCTGGACGAGGACCTGGAGGCGGGAAAGACCTACCGGATCCGCATGGAATACCGAGGGAGGCTGCAGCGCGATCTCGTCGGTTACTACCTCAGCCAATACGACGAGGGCGACTCGACCCGGTTAGTCCGTCATGACATCATCAAACCTCTCTGTTTGCCAACCCAACGAGTTCTCTCTCATTTGCATATTCACCTCGCATTAAAACGTGAAAGTAACTGCCCCACTTTAACTGCAAGCGAATTCATTACATTTTCACTAGCAATTAAAATCGTAGTCATTTTGCGGTGTTGATCCTTCGTTTCCCTTTTGCCAGTTGTTGGTCTCTCCTCGATTTCCCTTCCTCTGCACTCGGGGCGGTAGACCCATTAATCATTTTCCAATTGTTGATTATGATGATTAAAATTACCCACCTTTCGCATGTCTAGGTGCTAATAGTCGCTTCCACCAAAGGAATCCAGCTCTCCGCCGCTCCGTCTCGTCTGCATTTATTTTGCCCGATCCACGACACGGCTTTTAGGAAAATTGAGCGATTTTTTTAAATCCTTCATGTTCTATGAAGCAAGTTTGCGTTGCCAGTCTCGCGCACTATTCTCATCGACATAACAAATGTAAACGCAAATGAAACCTAAAAATTAAATTTATGAAGATCATGAACATGATTTCTTCCTAATCGGTGGATTGGGGCAACCAATCGGTCGATTCACGACCTAGGCCTGTAAAGAAGCAGACTTCCAAGTTCTGATGCTCTGTTTGTCCAGGCCCTCCTCGAGGACGACTCGGACGACACTCGAGAATATAAACCAGTATTGATATTCTTACGCCGGCGTGCATGCGTTTCCCTGTGTTTAGCACATCAGCACGACAAACGGTTACGAACCGCATTTTTTTTCCCATCCAGGAACTTGGCAGTCACGAAGTTCCAGCCCACAGACGCCCGGAAGGCATTCCCCTGCTTCGACGAGCCGGATTTCAAGGCCAACTTCAGCGTATCCCTCGGTCGACCCAACGGCACCAATTGGGTCGCCCTCTCCAACATGAACTCCACAGGGATTACGGGGGAGTAAGGCGTTCGTTCGCTACGCATTCGACTGCGCAATATGCGCTGAACGCGAATATTGGGTGGAATATGCTTTCAACGCGCATATTGGATGGAGTGTGCGCTCAAAGCGCATTTTTTAATTATCGACCAATTTTCTCAACATATAATCTTGAGAAAGGAGAGGATCTCGTTTGTTTTGCATGGCAATTGCTCTGGTTTTTTTTAAACTCGAATTACATCCATCCGCTGCATAGGGATCGAGAAACTTGGCTTACTTTACGGGGAGATTTATTTGTTATCGTTCCGCAAAATGCCGTCAAATCGATCGCACGAATCGCGAGTGAAATGCCATCGTGTTTTGCAGGTGGAGCAGCAACCTGGCAGAGTCTTTCAAAAATCGTTTTCATTCTCTCATTCTCTCAGTCAGGGACTGACGACCTGAGCAGTCGACATTTCGACCTGAGCGATCGGCGAATGCCTACTCCTCAGGTCGCACATGCATCGCACGTCCCGAAACTCTTCAACCCGAGGCCGAAAAAATATTGATTGCCCTCGACATTCCTGATTGCCCTCCTCATCCCTGATTCCCCTCGACATTCCTGATTGCCTTCCATAACATCGTCTCGATTTTGCAGCACGTCGGAGCCGGGCTACGTGTGGGAGTCGTTCGAGACGTCGGTGCCGATGAGCACCTACCTGGTGGCGTTCGCCGTCTCAGAGTTCGCGGCCGACGGCGCGAACGTCAGCCTCGCGGAGGGCGAGATCCCCTTCAAGGTGAGTGGATCGAGAATTTCGACGCGTCGAGTAACGCGGCGAAACGCGTTACTCCGCGAGGCGATATTGCACGAAATTGAGGGTTTTCGGGAAGATTCAGCGCATTAAATTTTAAAGTATGGCAAGGAAAAATAACAATTGGTCACACTAGTCATTTAATATAAATTTGACCGTCACCACCCTGTCCCTTGCCGATCTCTTTCCTAATGGTTTCGCAAATTTCGCATCGCATAACTCATGCGAAATTCACCCGGAGAACTCAGATTTTAAAAAGCGAGATTCGTGGCAGGTTTGGGCCCGCCCGGAGATGATCGAATTCACTCAGAAGGCCATGGAACACGGGCCGGCCATCCTCAAGTACTTCGAGGAGTACTTCGACATCCCCTACCCGCTGCCCAAGATGGACATGATCGCCCTGCCGGACTTCGCCTCCGGCGCCATGGAGAACTGGGGGCTCGTCACGTACAGGTACTTTAGTACTTCGGCTCGTGGACGGAGCGATGCAACCGTTTATTCTCCGGCCGCCGGATATCCGTTACTCGGCTCGAAATTACTGGCTGTAATTCGTGATAGCGGCGTTAATCGTCCGCACTGCTGGCTGATAGTCGAATTCTCTGGAACGTTGCACTTTTCAGGCCTGTATAGTGTTGCGGTGAATATGAACATTTGGCGAAGAATACCAACACTTGTTTTCATCTTGCAGCTGCATTTGTAAACGCCCCGGTTTCTGGCCGGTCTCCATTTGTTGGCCAGTGAGGCTGAAATCCAGTATAATTAGTTAATCTGGCCGTTTTCAAGCATTCCATCAACATCTTCCCGACGAGGACCTATTACTAGTATTTCCAGGTGTGCGCACAGGGTGTCCAATTCCTATGGGAGGAAGTATCAGCGTGGTCAGAAACTGGGGCTTAAGTGGTCAGAAACTGGGGCTTAAGTGGCCAAAAACTGGGGTATTAACCCTATATTTATTACTTTTCCCTATTTCGACAGGGAGGAATACCTCCTGTACCAATGGAACCAGACGTCGGCGGCGACCCTGACGAGAATCGTCTACATAATCGCCCACGAGTTGGCCCACATGTGGTTCGGCGACCTCGTGACCCCCGTCTGGTGGAATGACCTCTGGCTCAACGAGGGATTCGCCTCCTACGTCATGTACCTCGGCTCCGAACGCGTTCGCTCCCGTTTTCGCTCTTCTGCGTCTCGCATTTCCGCGTAGCATTCCGAAGGGCGGGAAATTTTAGTCCGATGGATCGTTCGCTACGTTTTCGGTTCATCGAATGATGAACCGAGCATTAATATATCTGACTTCATCATGAACTTATAAAGTGGAAAAAAATGATGTAAGCACTTGAAGGGCTAGTCACAATTGCATCGATTGAAATAATAATATAATCTCGTTTCTAAAAAAAAAGAGGAATGAGGTATTTTAATGCATGAATGAATTAAACATCCGGCAGAACTCGCATATCATTCCGCCATCGGAATTTACAGGAACGGTGAGACCGAGGAATCGAGCCGAATCAACACTAATTTGCATAAAAGTCGCTCTCGCGCTTTCGCAGGTGGAGCCGAACTGGTCGTGGATGGACCAGTTCGTGTTCAGCGACCTGCAGGACGTCCTCTACCTGGATTCCCTGGAGAATTCCCATTCCATCTCCGTCGAGGTGAACAACCCGAACCAGATCTCCCAGATCTTCGACCGTATCTCGTATGCCAAAGGTACGATTTAAAAAAAAATGTCGCAGGTTCCTTCCAGGTGCGGAGAATATTAACGTTATCATCGTTTTTGACGTTGCTGCGATCTGCCCTTGTTTCACGAAGACATTCGGGTAAAATCTGTACTAACGTTATTTGAGGGATGTATTATTGGTTCAAGCTGTAGTTGTAGTATATAGTCCTCTCTTGCTGATATTGGGGCATCAGCGCAAGTGTGAAACAACCCAAAACAATGCGTGTCCACGTAGAATCGTTTTCAATCGGGTTCAATTCATCACTTCATTCATTACTAGTGGTATCGACAAGTAAACAAAAAAAGTGACTCATGCAAGCATTTTACGTGACTCATGGATAACGTGTGACTCATGCTTGCAGGGGCGTCCGTCATCCGAATGATGAGCCACTTCCTGACCGAGAAAATATTCAAAAAGGGAGTGAGCGATTACCTCAAGGCATTCCAATACGACAACGCCGTCCAAGACGACCTCTGGCAGTACTTGGAATGGGCGGTTGGGAACGCGACCAAGCCGGCCCTCCCTACCCTGTCGGCCCTCCCGGGAACGGTGAAGGATATCATGGATTCTTGGACTCTCTTCACCGGGTATCCCGTCGTGAACGCCACGAGGGAAGGCCAAACGGTCACCTTCCAACAGGTCAGTGATGATCGACGTTTCCAAGTCCTGGTGAAAACGGGACGAGCGTTAACAAGGCGTAGATGAGGAGGAAATCCTCTGCCTTTTTTTCGGTAGTTTGATGGCTGTCATTGAATGAAGTGAGGGCTTCGTATCTGGAAGATTCCAAGTCGAAAGACCGTAAATACAGGGTGTTTCGAAAGTCCGGACTCGTAAGCAGATTTCCTAATTGACCTTTATTTCATTAAATGTTCAAATTGCATGCCATGAACTTGCATACACATATCAATCCTGGCACATAACCCCCTCTGAATATTTATTAGTAATTCTGTACCAATTTTGGTGCACTCATTCATTGAGAAATTTAATTTATCCAAAATGCCCATGAGTGCGGACTTTCGAAACACCCTGTAGATGGGCTATCTAGAACTCGCGAATTACGGCCTTTTTGGCGTTTATGGTCGCCATAATCAATACCATAAAGCAAGGCCATGACTCTCCATTATCGATGTTGGCCCAAAGGAGGACTCGAAGTCTTGTGTCAGTCGTGATTATATGGGATCGTCCGATGAATTGAGGAACCACAATCTCACCATTCCAACAGTAATTCTTTCGAACAATCGTGTGTGCTGAAAAAAAAAGCAATTTCGATGGTGGCGAAGAAAAACGAAAACCGATCGTCATTATTTGTCCATATTACTGCTGTACACCACGATTGTTCGGGGTAGAGTGAGCAGTCGAGTAGTTAACATGGGCAAACAGCAAATAAATGTTTGTCTGTAGCGCATCTGAGTCCATCAACAGCTAGTCAAGCAATTTAACCGAAAACTAGGCGCATTGGCTTCACGCGCGTGAAATTAATATTTTTAGAGCGTCTCATATTTCCAACAGAATAGCAATCACGCCGAGTGCTAACTTTTCGTGAAATCACGTGAAACCGGCCTTTCACGTTTCCCGAGTCTCATATACATACGAGTACAAATCATATCACCAGGTACAAATCTGCCTTTCCCCTTACCCACATAGCTCGTACCACTGGAATTATCTTCTTCGCAGCATCATAGCCATCCAAATTTACAAAAAAATATTATCTGGCATAAGTACGTCATAGGACTATATATCAAAATTCCAGGCAATTATGTAATTTTCTCCCCTGTTCGCGCTTCCGCGTGGGAGATGGGAAGAAAGCATTACGTGAAGGATGCCAGATACGATATTTCGCGCGTACGCACGGCAGCCATGTCTATGCGGCCACGATCAGTTCCTCTCTCCTATTGTCTACTATGGATCTCTCATCTGCGAGGTCTGAAAGGCAAGTGGAAGTTTCAGTCGTAGACTGGCACCCTTACCCAGACGGAAAGCTGCGCATGCGCACTGTGTCGAGTTGCTTGGTTGCTGCGGATGCTGCAGAGAGACGATGGAAATAAAGGGACAGACCGGTGCAATATCCGCCGTTTTCGCCTTGTAACTATTGAAATGACAGAAATAAATAATAAATATGCTAACGTTCATCTTGCGTTGATGGAAGTCGCCCATATTAGGCCCAAAGACACGGTCAAAGCAATGGGTAACCGCAACATGAAATTAAAACGCCATGGTCGACGGGAAAGCAGCATATGGAACTTGCCCTTCGATCCCGTTCAGCGTGATGGACCGGATAATCCACAAAACACCGCACAGCTCCTTCCCCAGGCATTCCTGAATATTAATTTGTAAATATGAGATGCCCTAAACAAGAACTTGTGAATATTACAAAAAATGTAATACTGTGCTTCCTTAAATTCCGATTCCACAAATACAACTGGGAGCATGGAAACATTCCTATGATAGAACTGGCACCAACTCATGAGCAACATCGATAACTAAACATCAGTAATTAATAGAACTTTTCGTGTGCCCTTCCTCAACTCGAGTACTGCGAGGGAATTTGAACGACTGCCAATATTCCTCCGGTAATCATACGCATAGATTCACGTGAAGCTATGCGATCACAAGAAGGCGGAGGCTCATATACGGTAGGTGGCTCAAAAATAATTAATAATAAGTTATATATCAGCAAAGAAGAGAGAATAATGGGCAAATTTAAACTGTTCGCCAACGATGAACCTGGCGAAATTGTCAGACATGCCATCTGAAGTTACGGGATAGTTTTAACATAGGTCTGACCCAAACTGCCTCAAGCCAGATCGATGGAGCGAAACGAAACACGAATCCGATGGAGCCCACTCATTCTCGACTGGAGAGAACGTGTTGAAATGCTAAGTGCCCGAATTTTCCCGAACCGAACAGAAACGATTCCTGCTGAACCCGGGGGCTTCGGAGAAACTCACCACGCTCTGGTACATCCCCCTCAACGTGATCGGCTCGAGCAACTCCACCGACGACTTCGACTCCACGGGAGCCATGGCCTGGCTGGAGAAGACTGGAGAATCGGTCGCCCTCGGCCTCCCCTCCGAGGATGAGGACTGGTACCTGGTGAACCTCCAGCAGACGGGCTACTACCGAGTCAACTACGACGACGGCAACTGGGAGGCGCTTCGGGCTGCCCTTGCGGCAGACCACACGGTGATACCCACCATCAACAGGTACTTTATTCATTTCATTATAATATAAATATGGTCATCACGAAGCGCGTCATGGAAATAATCACACTGCAGAATCGGTCCCCGCCGAAATTCCCACAGTTCACGATCATGCGTGAACTCCGAATCCTTCTATCTCTCGTCCTTACTAAGTTCTCCACATTTAATCGATTTTGATGGAAAATTTGGAGGCAGGCAAATTTGTGTTGAGGAACCAATTGTACTTCGTCTGCTCGCAAAACCGCTCTAGAGGAAGAGCCGTCAAAATCGAGTTTGAACTTTTAGGTGTCCTTTGATTCGTCTCATTACGGGGGTGGGTCCCATTCAGTGCAGGATGTTTCATCCGGTACTACGAGCACTACTATGTACAGTACTACTACGAACAGCATTGGGAACGTACTAAATGTCGAAAACACAGTCCGTTAAGCAAAAGTGCTGACATGACGCAAGTGTCTGGGCTTTAGGTCTGTTATCACCTCTTCAGAAAGACTTGCGGGCTACTGTTTCAAGGGGAGAATTGCAATGCCTCCGGAAACAGACGATGCCCTATTTCTGAAACGTACAATCCCTGGACACGAGAGCTGGATGCATTCGTATACATACTTCCGGGTCTACCTATCACAGGGCAACGATACTTTCCCCTTTTGCGGGAGAAATCCCTGCTTGAAAGAAGAAAACCCCCCAGCGGATGAGAGTTCTCCTCCAACGCGACGACGCTCGCCCGCACGCTGCCAGCATCGCGACGGCCACCGCCAGGAAGCTGAGCTGCGATTTAGCGCCGCATCCCCCCTTACAACCGGGATTGCCCCTCCAGCGACCGCTTTTTCGCTCCGAGACTCGAGGAACTCCTCCTTGGTCGCAGGTTTAGGCGAAATTGCGACTCGGGATCCTCCAGTTTCCAGCATCTCAAACAGTTCTAAAAATAAATCTGGCGCCTTTCGGAAGCTCAGTCAAATAAGGACCTGCGCGCAGCATTAAATTATGCCTATGTGGAGAAGTGTTTCTACAATTTAAAGGCCCCCATATATGCAAGAACCATCTGAGGGCGAAAAAAAAACCTTATGATAGATTTTTAGATTTTTACCAATGAATTTCCCTCAAGTTGCTCCGGTTTCCGTTATTAGTTCTGAGATGGCACTAATGAGAAGTGCCAAATGCCAGATCCGAGTTACTCTGAAGAAACCAGGGAGTTTTCTCTTCCGCTCAGAAGACGATTCGGAAAGACATTTCCTCTTGAAAAAGAACGAAATTACCTTAAGAGGAATGTTTAAGGATCGAGTGGAACAAATCTCGATTTCGACCCGAGTCTCAGTAACTGCTGATCTGACGATGATTAAGGTTTGAATTTTGGTGTGGCTTCAAATATATTACGATCAGACGGAAAAACATGAATCGCTCGCCTCGATATCGTCGAGCATCTCGCTGATCCGAACTGTGTCGATCGCGTCGCAAGGAACGCGTCACCGTTCGACGACCACGAATAAATATCTTCCTCTGCAACTTCGAAATCAGCGAATAACGCGGACGGGGTGTCTCCGACGAACAGGGCGGGGCTCCTGGACGACGCCCTGAGCCTGGCCCGGGCGGGGCTCCTGGACTACCGCGTCGCCCTCAACCTCACCGGATACCTGGGCAGCGAGAAGGCTTACATCCCGTGGGCCGCGACCATCAGGAACTTCAACTACATCCGAGGCATGATCGAGACCACGGGGACGTACGACCATTATAAGGTGCATTACACATTTTAATTTCTGCGTCAACGTTTTCGACCGCATCGTGCATGTAATCGCGTGCGCAGGCTTACATCCTGAGCCTGCTAAGGCATGTAATGACGCCGGGATTCAACTTCCCGACTCTGGAAGAAGTGCCCAAGGATGGAAATTATACGGACGTGACCGGCGTGATGTACGAGACCCTCATTTGGACGACGGCTTGCGAGATGGGAGAAGAGTCATGCGTCGACGTCACCGCCGACCTTTTCAAGAAATGGAAGGACAACTACGACGAAAGTAAACCGGACGAACCAACGTGAGTTCCTATATTCAGCAAAAACGGTAGTCTTTTTCCATATAGAACGCTTGATTTGGCCGAGGAATAATAAAATGTAAGGTACATTAACTGAAGGGCTTTGTGCAAGGCAGTGCGAATGCAAATTTGTAATCAAATTTTTCATTATTACTAACGACCTCTGTATTTAGCCTGTCTTATTTCAAATGCAACTGAGAAAGGTTCCATTATTACAAATGAGACAGGAGAAATCGATCCTCTTCAGCAAAAGATTGCCTGTTGCGGTCAAATGTTGAAATAATTATGGGGAGTGGTAAAATCTGCCACATGTCGAAATCGGTTTAGGAGTTAATCTACCAGGACAAAGAGCAAGTTCGGTTGCATGGATTGTCTGAAGAGGATCTGCAAAAGCTAGGTTGAAAATGCGCTCTAACAATTCTCAGGAGGAGTTGAGCAGTATGAAACGGGACGAAACGTCTTGGAATTCCGAGGAGAGGCCCCAGAGGGGGCGGGATTCGACACGAGGGGGAGCGATACCGCGATCCGCGCCCGTTTCCGAGGAGCACGAAACGATGAATGGGCCTGCCTGTTGCTTCAAGGGTTCGGAAGATTGAATAACAACATCCCCTTTAACGCTTTATTGTACGAAGCGGAGAAATTTGTAGGGGAAAGGAGTTTGGTTGCGAGAGTGGGAAGGGGGGGGGGGGGTAAAGACTTCCATCTGCTGCACTATACTAAGGAAACATTAGGACGTCTTTATGTTAAAAACATATTCTAATTTCTTTGCGCGCGGACGCAGCCGAATCCAGAGATTTAAATGTATGATGTTCGAATTCTTCCGTTTTCCAGCCTGAACCCGAGCATGAAGGCCTTGGTGTATTGTCAAGGCGTCCGGGAGGGCGGAGAGGACGCATGGGAATTCATCTACAAGCATTACAACTTGACGAACTATGCCTCCGAGAGGACGCTCGTCCTCCAAGCCATGGCTTGCACCAACATCTCCAAGCTACTCGATAGGTTTGTTCATCAGGCGATAATAAAAAAATAAAAGTACAGTAATTCTTACTTTAAGTAAAGGGTAAGCTTCGTAGTTCTCGTGATAGTAGCATGTGCGAGTCGCCGCTTCACTTGCAGTGCTTATTTTCCCCTTAACATATTGGCTTCTTTTATCACGAATAATGAGAGTAACTTTGCTCAACACATGGGACTGGATGACATTTCTGAGGAAGGGCGGAGGTACGAAAGAAGGAAATTTATTTCTTGTCTGGTTCAATTTATGCGATATAAAAAAAGATGAAGGAAAATGCATCAATAAATGTTTTAAAAAATGCAAGCTAACAATATTCTCACATTGAATTTTTCTTTCGATAAAGCAAGAGCGAAATAGCGAACCAAAATCAAAACCAAGGAAAGCATAAGTCCTCATAGCACTTTCGAGCCCGCGGAAACCCTTCCATCCAGCCGACGAAAAAACAACGAATGTTCCCCTTCCGTGCGAAAGGTACCTGGACCTGCTGCTGGGGGAGGGCGGAGCGATCCAGAGACAGGACGTGTCGCGGGCCTTCGCCTACATCGCGGCCAATCCCCACGGGCGCCTCGACGCCTTCAAGTTCGTCAGGGACAACTGGGATTACCTCCAGGCAACGTAAGCGCATTCATTCATTCAGACTTTATTTTCATTCATTCCATTCATGCTTTTTTGCGGAGAAACAACCCTTGGAAGGAGGCGGAAGTATCAGTATTTCTCTGACCGAAAAAAAAAAAGCTCATGAAGTATTTGGTCTCCTTGCAAACGTAAAACTGCTTTCGAAATAATATTTCCGCAGCGTGAAATCCTCGTTGGTTAAACGGAAGGTGCGAGAACCATCCATTTACTTCACTTTAACTGAAAACTGAGAACTTTAACTGTTCCTCTTAGACGCACTTCGGCACTTTGCTTAATGGTTTAACTTGACCAATCAACGATTTTCTTGATATGTTGATATTATCAAGCAGCAAGATAAAGGAATAGAGAAAGAACGAATGGAGACCTCAACAGCATTTAAATTTTTTTTACGAAATCCAGACGAGGCCTGTCCAGCAGTTTCTAGTCCCAGATTCAATTTTGAAGAACGAGACGTCTTCGTGTAAAATGCCAATGAACATTTCCTTCGTGTCCCACGTGACAGGTTTGGGGTGGGGACCGCTGCCTTTGGCAGGTTCATCACTCCGTTCAGCTCCTTCAACACCGAGACTGAGCTCGCGCTCGTAAGTCCGATTCTGCTTGGGTCATTTTGCTCCAACTATTTTGGCATTTGATGGATGTTGTTGAAGCAAACGAGATCGGCTTGGAAAAAAGGGGATGCCAGTTTGTCGCGAAATCGTTCGATTTCGAGGAATAATGATTCCAAATCTCGCAACCTGTAACAAATCATGACTTTTGGAGTGGGTTGTTGACAATGAGGATCGAAGTGAAAACCAGAAATTACGTAACAAGAAATTTAGGAAGAATACCCTGCCCTGAATTAACCTGCATGGATTCCATATCATAACTTGTGAGGAACGCAGTATTAACAGGATAGGAGTTCACTAAGATCAGATAGGACTTTTCTTCCCTTCACTTTATCATGCCAAGCGACTGTCGCCAGCAGGCGAGCCCCATATTGTCAAGAGAGAATCTGCCACAATGTGGGGCAAGCCCCGGGAATGGGGTCCCTATTTCAGACTGTGATGAGTGGTAATGAAGCGTGCCAATACCAAGAAAATGCCCCTTTATATGATTGTCGTCTTACGTCCGTCCTCGTCCTCGCGCTCGCGTCGCGTCTATCGAGAGAAAGCCGATGGATGCCACGTCCGCCACGTGAGTCCAAGGGAAGGGTCCATCTCTCGCCTCCCTGGACGAACTGCGGTCGAATCGCGATCGAATCGCGGCACGCGACTGGGGGCTTTAACTCTCTTCTCCCTTCGCGTTTCCAAGCTGGAATTCCTGAAGGACGCTCACTCGAACGAGCTGGGCTCGGCGGAGAGGGCCATGGAGCAGACCATCGAATCCGTGCAGATCAACATCAGGTGGATCGGCGACAACATCGACGTCGTCACGGATTGGCTCAAAATGAAGAATTCCGTGGAAGTCTTGTGATCAACCTTTTTGTGATCTTTAGTAAATCTACGCATTCCACTCGTTCGAAATTCAACGGAACGATTGAGCTGATTTGAAGTAAATAGACCCGATAATGAAAATAAAATGGCGTTGAATGTTGCCTTGTACTCCTGGATGGCACTTCGTGTTTTAATTTGCAATTTACGGTGAATTTACGTGCGTTTCCTAAAGGCAAAGCGTGAATATGTCGTGTGGAGGGCCTCAAAAGTGGACTTTTAACGTTAACTTTAAGCCGAAAGAAAAGAAAGACAATTTAGCACGAGCGGTTAATCGGAGGCAAAGCAGGAGCCGTCCCCCCACGTTCGTCCCTCAGCCTTCGCAGCTATTTGTCGTATGAGTAAATTCGAATAACCCCCAGAAAAACAATGGAGGGCTATGCGGGCCCAACCCTGTCATGGGCAGAACCCATGCAGGGCCGCGAACAAAATAATGTCCCGCGGGAGCCACAAAGCTCTATTAAAGTTATATTCGAATTTACTCATACGACAAATAGCTGCGAAGGCTGAGGGACGAACGTGGGGGGACGGCTCCTGCTTTCAGAGAGATTTTTGATGGGCGCTCATAGCGAGAGAGCTAATGTGGAGGAACCGAAATTCTTTGGGCGCCTGTTATTCGTTTCCCCTCTCGCTCATCGATTTCTTTCGAAAAATTGAACGAGGTGAAAACGAAGGTAAAAGTAAAATGGCTGAAACATTCGTCCTATTTATTCCTTACGTGCATATTCCATTAACGACCATATCTCCCCCTAACGTCATCTCCATAATTAAAACCAACGAATCAAGGGTGAAAAAATATGCCAGCAGAACCAATTCTGTAAATTATACACATTTCGACTACACATTTCAACGTTTCCTCATCACAACCTTAGCTCGTGGTTGTGTCGAGTATGGGAAATGTGCAGATGAAGTACCGTGAAAACCAATTTTCAATGACTTCCCCTTTCTTCGCCCCCCCCCCCCCCATGGCCTCTCTACGGGACTCACTAACGTTAAGCCTAGGTCTAACCAACAGACTGCTTTAAGATCACGCCAAGGACTACCTTATTCTTTTCAAAAGAAACCCAAGGGCCTGAAAGTGACCGTTGGGTACTCATCGCGGGCTGGATATCAGGGGAAGCAAGGCAATCTTGAATGGGATGGCAATGCCAAAGGAGGTGGTGTAACCCTGCTTAATGGGTTACGTCTATCTCTTCTCCAACAGAGGAGGGAGACTGCCCAAAAACTTATCTCGGTAACTCTTGACATTTTCAAGAAATATTTCCAGATGCAGATTGTTTCAGGCTTCACTGCTGATACGAGAGGAATGGCGGGAACAAGGCAGACGTCTCTTTCCATTTAAGCAAAATTGCTCGTGTCTCGGTCATCCCCAGAGCCCAAATTCCTTTTCTCCCGACTTCGGTTAGTTCTGGGCTCCTATATGGGCTGCTCATCAATCTAATGAAGCGCTTCTGTTCCGAATGGGCAATGCGATGAACAGAGGATCGTCAAGGAGTAGTTATGCTCGCAATGGGCGATTCAAATTTCCACCTATTAGACGGCCAGCGTAGCGGCCGCAGGCCGCTAGTGAATTATTAAAGAAGAACCTACAGATTTTCCGAAACAATTTCATACGAGTCTTGGGTTGGAATAGGTAGATAAGGAATTGTGGAATTAAAGATTTTTAGATCTTGACTCTTCATGTGTAGGTAATTTTTGCCGGGAAAAAAAACTGAAAGCAGCCAAAGTTCTCGGCAGTGGTGAAACCTCTTGTTTCTCCCTCTTGCCGAGCTCGGGGAAACGAACTAGACCATCGCGATGTTCTCAAGCCTTTATTTCCTTTATTTGTACCCTTTATTTCAGAAGGGCGACCGGGGAGAAAACAAATCCATTCGGCGCAACAACGTTGCGTCAGCATTGAGAAACGGTCGAAACGCTCAGACTTGGTTGAAGCTGAATATTTGACGGAGAATGAGCTTCGATGAAATGCTACCCCATTCGTAATTAACCGTTTCTTCGGCATTCGGTGACAGCTCCGTGAATTAGCGAAGTCGTTCAGATGCTATTAAGCGAAAATCGGTTTCCCATCAAAGTCTCAGCGATTCTTACCCTGGTGCCACGAAAGAAACAACATTTTCCTTGCAGAACCCGATCTCTTCCCACGTTCAACATAAGCGAAGGCTTAGGAATTTCCCGATAGACCTCTCTAAGAAGATCACTCGGCAGACAGGGACTGAAAGTACTTCTGGCCATTGGGTCCGATGAGACATGCACAATTTTCTTAAATCTCCACATGGCACATTCGATCGCTCGGGCCCTTTCATGTAAGTCACTCAGTTCGAGTTCTCATCCAGTAAAGGAAATAAACGTTGAGTGTCCTTTACGTGTGATGTTTGCACTGAATAGATTGCACTGCTCGTGTCGCACGACTTGGGTACCCTCCTTGGGATGATCGAATTCAAACTCATCTGCTAATTAACGCTCTTTCAGACTTCGGATAAGGGAAGAGGTACTATAATGCCGGTACGTTGGCAAATGAACATCGATACAACGTTACACAGCAGCAACTTTTCAACGTTGAGCTGTGCTTCACTTCAACCTTTTCTCAACATTGAGACGACATTGTTACATTTAAAAAATCAACATTTTCTCAACGTTGACACAACGTTGTCGCGCCGAATGGGAAGGAAAAAGGATTGCAGAAAGTCTGTTCATTTGCATCTCATCTGTGCCTCACGGTGCATCGAATCTGGTCGAGGTACTGAATCTGGTCGAGGTACTGAATCTGGTCTGGGTACTGCCAGCGTTCATGATCTGCGAATGGATCAAATGATCAAATGAAAGCATAAAAGCATAGGAATAATTAAAAACATTCCATATCTGGAATGCTGTTGGAAAGGAAGTTCCGTCTCTACTATACCTTGTTAAATGGTGATCGCCATTTTTTTTGAAAGAAGACATCTCGTGAAGGAAGCTAGAACTTACAGATTGAGCTTCTTGGGATTCCTTGCCCTCCAAGTCCAAATTGACGAATATGTCCACGTTCGAAGCTGGCGAGAGGTTGTCCGTTCGCTTCCAAACATTTACACCACTTGCTGTTTAGAAATATTCATTGAAACATAGTCAAATAGATTAATGATATATCCATGGAGGAAAAGCACGCACCAACGAAGTCCCGGTACAGCCGAAGTACGCTTTGGACTCGCTCATCGATGCTGGCTCTGACGGTTTGTGCAGGCGGGAGTGGATATGGTCCATGAGTCTTCAAATAGAGGGCGTACGCCATCGCTCGAATCTAGGGGAGAAGGAGGACGATCGTTTATGCTGGGTGTTACGGGTCTTGCCTGTCTGGTTTGGCTAGCGTTACAGCTGGGAGGATCAGGGAGAAAAAGAAGGGGGAGGAGGCTTCCAGATTTTCTTCGTTGGAATGTCTAAATCCACTTTTCCCCCATTTTTTTTTAGGGAAGGGGAAATCGTTATTTGCAATAACTGAAAGACATACCTGAAGGTCCATTTCGGTGGACGGGACCAAGGACTCGTCCCCGACGAGACCGAACCGGTTGCAAGCGCCGAAGACGCGGCTCGCGTCGCCGGCCGGGCCGAGCCCCCGGTCGGAGTAGTACGCCTCCAGGATGCGGGAGAGATCCGTGAAGCTGCTCTCCGTCTCCGGGAACTTTCGCGCCAGTAACAGTCCTAAAGAGGAGAAAATTTTCGTACATTTTTATGTTTCGGGTTGGTATCGAGAGGTTCGTCTTTCTCGCGAGGAGGCACCGGTGAGAAAGAAATTGCTCACCTTGGCTGAGTTACATCTCCACTAGCACATGTTAACCGACGGAAACACGATCACGTATGGGGTAGAATGTCAATCGAGCTGTAACCTAGGTAGACCTAATCTGCTTCGTCTTAATCTTTGGACACCTGCAGTATATTGTTGCACTTTCAAAGGGCATGTGACCTCAACGACTCACTCGGCCTTGTTGACGAGCGAAAAGGCAAGAAACGCGAAACCGATGAACGCCAGAGCCGCTCACCGTCGATTCCTCCGTAGAGCTCGGCGTTGGTGGCATGGGAGACGCGCTCCATATCGTTGGCCAGGGCGTACTCCGTCGGATGGATCTTGGAA
This sequence comes from Darwinula stevensoni, assembly GCA_905338385.1. Taxonomy (NCBI): domain Eukaryota; kingdom Metazoa; phylum Arthropoda; class Ostracoda; order Podocopida; family Darwinulidae; genus Darwinula; species Darwinula stevensoni. The sequence goes on from CAJPEV010001018.1 coordinate 19,178, forward strand.
CTGATGGTCCCCGTCATTTGCTGGGAACCTCCCCTCTGCGTGAAGGAGCTCCACGTGCCCGATGGGCCGATCGGATTTTGCGAGTCGGGCACCGTCGGGGTGGCGTCGTAAACAGCTGACTGTGCCAAGTTACCTACGGGCAGTTTTTTTTGTGTCAGATTAGCCCGTGCTGGGACGAGAGGCAATACGCCGATTTCTTTCCTTTAGAGAGAACGTTCGATTGATTTCACTTTCCGTTGCTTTACGGCATCCTCGGATTCGCATAAGATATATATTTCTGTCAAGAAATGGCCACTTGAGACATAATGTACTCTTGCCGGACCGTATCACATTTCCCGAGATTGCTGCTTTTAGCATCACGACAAATAAATGCGGGTAGGCTTTTCTTGCCAAAGTACACATGAGATACTCCAAATATTATTGCAGATTATGATAGTCGAACCTAATGCCATGGAAACAAAAAATGTAGATACATGATCCCAGATAAAAATGCTGTCCATTATATGGCGCTGTGGCACTAATACTACTGGGGAGTGCACCCCTCTCACTTATCAAAGGCGAGATAAATAGCGGAAAGTTTGCGAACCTGCGACGGTGGCAGCGTAGTAGTTGAAGATAACGGCACCCTTCAGCTCGGGATCGCGAGCGATGAAGTCGAAGATGCGAGGCTCGTCGTGGAAGAGGTCGGCCAGCTTCGCGTGGGCGGGGGCGCTGCCGAAGGCGAGACCCATCAGGACCTCCCCCGCGGCCACCGCCCCGTACTCCGTGTAGACCACGCCGCATTCCGGCGGGTGGAGGCTCGTCTCGTAGTCTGGGATCCCGTGGCGAGTCTTTCGCTCGCTGCGGTTTTGTTGCCTGTGCAGTTCGTCCTCCTGGCGCTTTTTCTGGCTGCAAAGACATGAGTCTAATGCCTTTCTACTGTGAGGGATTTCGCGTGTTTCAGCCTATCACATTGAGTGCAGAGGTGAACGGCAATATAAATATGAATGGATGGGTTCAGTCAGCAACGTCCTCATCGGAATTCAGGGTAAAACTGAAATTTCACTCACTCTGCCGGCAAATCCCCTTTCACGATATTGAATTTTCTCTTTCGAATCTCTCTCGAGAGCAATTATGAAACTCACTGCCTTCGTCGCCGAGGGGGTCTGACGTTTTGACCTTGGCCCTTAATATCGTTTTCGTTTTCGCCGCCGTCGACATTTTTGCTCGTATGACCGAAGGGAACTCCACTCTCTCCCCATCGCCTCGTGCCGTTCAGGTTGTACGAGAGCATCCAGTGCAGGGAACACTGCGAGAAGAAACGAGTTTTGGCTTTCATATGTTTCATGATGTCCGTGGAAGGTGGGGGGGGGGAGGCGGGGTTTACGTTCAGAAAGTAATATTTCCGTGTGGCGTTAAGAAAGGAATGAAATAGAATCTACAATAGTCGATTATACCGAAATAGGCAATACAAGGTTTCATGTACGTGTCGCTTGTGGAACTCACGCTGATCGGGACCGAAAATTGCCCAAAGTGAGACCTCTTATCCATAATCTGTATATTATATACATGTATCTGTAAATCATAGATAGTGCCCATTTCTCTTCATGGAATACAATATTCGCAAATAATGCCAGTCGGCGAGTTACTCGTTGTTCGCCCTCCACTGGGCCACTTTCACCCATTTGCATCGACGTCACAAATCTCGAAATTTCGACCTTGAGAATATTTGTTTCTGACAGACTCGATTGCAGCGACGAATGCTAGCGAAACTCAAGCAGGACCAAGGGAAAATATTTCGGTGAGCTAGAGCTAAATGTAGGGCTCGTCCGTACTCCGAGATAAAAGAATATCAAGGCCGGAAACCTGCCGGTTGAAAGAGAATCCGGTCGATAAAATCTCCCCGACTAATGAAAGGGATTTCCCGACGATTCATTCGTTGGCCCAGCCATTGACTCACGTTTTTCGCACAATAGTGAACACACATTGATGCATTTTCTTGGGTTTGCGTGGGAACAGATATACATTTATTGCAAATGACTCCATTTCAGGAGGCCATTCTTGGTTATCAATGGTTGCGCTTTACCTTTTCCTCGAGAGTGAGCGAATCTTCGGGAAATTCCTCTGCCCTGCCGATGTTCGAAATTTTCCAAAGCAGGTCCAGCTTCATCTTTTCCATTGACTCTGGCTAGATTCATTCCAAAGAGAGAACAAATGAAATAATTAGGTTAAGATATTCTTTGAAGGCGGTACCATTTTTTTTTCTTCAAAACAGGGTATATGCACGGATGTAGTTATTATTCGTTAGACAAATGCGGGTGATTCCAGTTGTGTTTTATTATAAATTTTACGGATTTAAAGTATTTGAAATGGATTTCCGACAAATGTAAAAATGTGAAAATGATTTATCTGTTACGGACTCACGCTGATGTGCCCTCCAAGATTCTCGGGAAGGAACTGCAATCCATCGATCCGAAACCTAGGAAAGTATTTTCTAATGCATATTTAATGGTATTGGGATGACGGAAATCCTCCGATTTTTTTCCACTCATATTTAATTTGATTTTTAGTTGTAGTCCTCGAGCGATACTCCACCTTCTGAGTAGGTTGGCCGCCATGGTGTGGACGTCCCAATACTTTCCCGTTGGGTGTTGTTCCACCTTCTTGATGAGGCCGATGAGGTTGTCCATGGTCGTCGGCTTTCGCCGGAATCGGTCCCGGATGGTCCGGTTGTGGTAGCATTGGTCCAACATGTCCTCCTTCCAACTAATCGACCGAGCCTGTACGTAACTCATGGACAACAGTCCTAAAGGACACAATTAGACTATGTTTAAGGTGTGGCAGACGAACCAGAAGAAAAAAAACACAAATTAAGTCTCTGTGAGAAAAAACACGAAACGCAGAAAGCATAAGTCAGATCTTCGCTGGAGAGAAACCACTCTGAAATAATTAACATATTAACAGCGCGAGAAGACGTAACTCACCAAGGATGACAGCACTGGACGGAATCACAAAATGCCGGAGCCGCATCGTATATCCCGGCACTCGAAGCAGATCCAAGAAGGGAGATTGCAGAGAGTAGAGAACGGAGAGATGTAACAGGCTTTTATATAAGTGGCGTTACGAAAGTAACCGTAAAGCAGAATCTCATTCACTAAGATAAGCCATTCAGAAAAACGCAAATGGAACTCTGATAGGAAGGTATGCGTCATTTCCCTTGCATCTCCATGCCGATGAGAAACGGATGTCGATAGCGTGTGATGTCACGAGTCGGGCAACATCACGTCTGGAAGCATGACAGTCCATGACGAAGCAGAAATTTGTAAAGAAGGTGCTGCATTTTTTTTCAGTCTCAGGTTTTTGTTGCGAATTTTGCTCATTGAAGCATGCACGCGTGCAACTTTGTTTGCAAGTTAGTGTTTCTTTTAAAGGACACTGGGAAAATGGATTCCCGACTGGAAAGGCTTCGCCGGCGCAGGCGGTCCTTCTGTCCGTTGGCAACGTTCACTCCCTGGACGGCAATGAGGAGGGGAAAGGGGAAGGCCAATTGCGGCCGCTTGTCGGTTTCTAAGCTTGGGTCATTCCCGGGTTTCACCAGAGGGCATCATTGCGTTGGTAATTTTTTTTCCCAGGGAGAACGTGTTATCTGTCGGTACCCGATGCTGTTATCTCACAACGTCCTTTCCATTCAAACAGACACAATTATTTATCAACCCCCTTGAACTTTCTGCATTCTCTCTTCTAGCTTCAAGTTTTTAGTTTCTTCAAGTTTCAGTAACACCTTTCCTCTCTGGTGTGGAATTTGGGACAGCATTCCTCGAGAACCGTTGAAGTCAAGGCACCCGAATTTAAAGATTTCCCATAACTCTTAGAGGACGTTGTGCACGATGATGAGGAAATGATGGGTCGAGATCCATGATCCTCAAATTAGGCTGACTTTCTCAGTCGCTCGGTCAAACTCGATCGCTTGATCTGCCTTCATCCTGATTTCTCTGAGATTAGTTATTTAGGGTATATAGCAAAAACTCAAAGCCTCAAACCTCAAACCTCACGCAAAAACTCAAAGCCTCAAACCTCAAACCTGAAGCAAAAACTCAAAAGCACTGGTGAAAAAGTCAAACTCACGAGAGTGCAGGTGATTGAGTTCTTTGAGAGAATACGTGGCATAGGTCTTGTGGACCGAAGGCAGGGGGAAGATTGCAATGCAGGAAGAAAGACGAAAGAGCGTTCTGTTGGATATGCTATACTAGCGAGTTTCTCTGCCCCTTTCGGGGAAAAAAAAATGCATGGAGAAATTGAGTATTGTGATTGTGATGACAAGAAATTATCGGACATTCCTCGACGGTCGTCGATTGCGCAATCTCGCCGAGCAATGTCTGAAGACTGGAGTCTTCATACAGTGGGAGCGTGCCCCGAGCCTCGAGAATCTTCATCACCCTCGACGCGGTTCGATCGTCTCTGGTAAGAGCAGTCTTCAGAATTTCCCTGTCGGCCTTGTCGATCCCTGTCTCGCCGTTGAGAAGCCTCAATACGGCCGAGAATTCCCTGACGTCGTCGAGACCCAGGGTCTTCAGGCTTGCCCTCGTTTCGCGGTCACTGGAACGCCGTTTGTTTATCTCTCGGGCGATTCCGTCTGCTTCCCGAGGTGACAGCAGAACGGCCCACTTCGTTTTATTGGTATTGTTGTCCTCGATGAGCAGAATGTGTGTTACTGATCTGAAGGAGTTCTTGATGACGTCCTCGGAGTTTTCTCCATGGTTGTCCCCATCGATGACAGTCCCAAGAAAGTTGCTGGTTACAAGTACCGACTCGAGGCCGACCCTGTAGGGTAGACGAGGCACAGCGTCAAGAAGTCGTCGAGTGCAGACTCCTCTGATCCACCCATCGACTAGTTCCTCGAATCTATACATAAGGGTGAGAAGAAGAGATGAGCCGAGGTAGCACTCTTAAAGGAGGAGGAAAAGTAGGAGAAGGAGCAAGAGATGGTAGTAGAGCTCGAGCGTGAGGAGCCACAAGCTACTTCACGGCCAGTTCTCGTCGGTGAAATTCCGGTCGAACTGATCCTCGCGAGACTTCAGCATCAGTTGGAAGATCTTCTCTCCGGCTTCGCCCAGTCGCCCACCGTTCGGGTTCATTTTCTTCATCGTCCGGTCTCGGCAATTCTTCATGATTGTCCTCCACGGCTCCCCCTTTTGGCACTGTGGATCTTTGTACAGACCTCGAAGACTGTAGTCGTCCACCGTGGGCATCCGCCTTTGAGGCGAGAGCGGCAGAAGCAACCGCGTCTTTCTCTCAGGCACGACCTGGGTGACCCCTTTAGGAGAGACCTAACGCTGATGTAGCAACCGTTGGTCGGTTCTCTGGTTCAGCAGCTACCTTCCCAATCCACGTCGTCGTCTGTTCCCGATATCGCGAATGGAAGTGACTACTTCAGGAGGAAGCAATATGTAGAGTTTGGTGTTATCCATCCCCAGGCGGCGCATCCGGCCCACACCCTGCATTAGCTTAGACTTCTGCATCTTCGGTCCGACAGTGACGCAGGCCGTAGCATCTGGGCGGAATTTCATATCGGTTCCCCGAGAGCGAGCGTCGTCGATCAGTACTACAGATTCACTGGGTGTGAGCGGAGAATTGTCAAGGCAGCAATGTTCGCGCGACCGCCTGTCTACTGCCATCCAGTGTCTCTCATTAATGTCGAAGTAGATGACCCCCCTTTTCTCGAAGTTTAGCTGTCGAATAAGATAGTCTGCGGCGGCCTTGAGCCTGATTCCTGCCAGGAGAGATCCCGGATCGACGAGCACGTCAGCACCTAACCTGAGCACTTCTCTAAGTGCACTTCTTCCCTCGGCATTCCCTCCAAGATCTCGTGCCATCTCCAGATCATCATTTGTGGGACTGATCTTCTGAACGTGCGCGTAGAGTTTCAGGAATTTAAACATTCGTCCATTCGTCCCCCGAATTGCATCGGGAACCTTGTTGCCCTCGATCTGACGGACCTGAATCGGCAGAAGCATGTGGGTGTCGTTGGTACCCGAGAAACAGATTACGTGGGAGTCCTCGCCCTCTTCGCAGCGCAAGAGCTGCCACGCAGACGTCGACACACTCTTTGGGTACTGCGTGGTTTCCCTTGGAAACAGGCAGTTGGTTAGCCAGTACATGATCGTACCCATGCACTTCCCGAAGATATTGTGCAATATATTCAATTGCTCCTCGTTCGTTAGATCGAGCTTGTCGACGCTGTCCACTCGCTTCAGGTCCTTGCTCTGATCCTCCTTCATGCCAGGCTCGACGGATGCAAGCCATCGATTGTAATACTTCTTCTGCGTCGACCGCTTCTTTTGCAGCAAGAACGACATGCTTTCCACGAATTCGTGCCTGTCGAGACCCTTCTGAAGGTGCGAGAAAGCCGTCAAGACCAGAAGCATGTCCGGATAGCGGAAGTCCGAGCGCGGGTTCGGCGTATCCGCAGCCACAAAGGGAACGGCCCTCTTGCCCCTGGACGAGGAGATGCCGTAGTCGACGTTGTAACGGCGCTCCAAGCCGTGCTCGAGGATCCTGTGGCCGAGGAATCCTCTGAGCACGAGCAGCTGCTCGTACCAACCCTCTCCGGTTCCGAAGATTTTTGCGAACTCCTCTTCCTTCTCGAAGGAATCGGAGGAGGCAGGATCCGTCACGAACGTGGTGACTCTCTCTCGTAGGCCAGCGTCGGAATTCAGCTTGCTCAGCCACTGCATCGGTCGTGGTAGCTCCACGAGATCTAGAAGCCCTTTGAAGACCATTCTCCTGAACTGTTTCCCGATTTCCTTCTTTATCCCCTCCAGAGCGTCGCGATTCACGTAGAATCCCCGGAATTTTCCCGAGGATTCGTCAGCTTCGCTCCACCTGACGATCTCTCCTCGAAGAATCCCCTCTAAATCCTCAACTTGGCTGTCCAAAGACGCCAGCAAATCGTGGAGGACCGCACATCGGACGTCGAGATGGCTCAGGCTCTCGTAGTTCCCGACTGCGTATCGCAACTCGTAGACGTGCGAAAGCAAGGCGTCGCTCTCGTCGAAGATGTTCACCACCCTCGCGACCGGAGGCTTGCTGAGGATCTCGATCGCCTTTTCTTCTTCCTCAGACCTCTCCCGCTTCAGCCGGAGCTCGGCACGCTTGAGAAACAGAGAGGACCTGTGCTCTCGGGCAACGAGCTCCACACCGCCAGCCCTGAAACATTCCACGCTGGCGTCATGGAGACACTTCACGTTCGACGCCGTAACCTTCACGTCCCGCTGGAACGGCCGGAGATAGACGGGCACGCGCAGCACGCTCGCAGTGAGGACGTCGCGCAGCAAAGCCGCACTAGCGTCGACCAAGTCCGTGAGAGTGCACACTCGAGGTAGTCTCGAGTGGCCCTCGCCCCGCCGAATCCAGTACAGAATGATCATAGGAATGATCACGCTGGTCTTCCCGAGTCCCATGTTCAGCTGGGAGTTCAAGCCGCTCTCCTCGACGTGAAGGCGAGCCTCGATGAACTGCTCGGGCCATATCTGCAGACCCTGCTCGACCTCGAAGACCAGCCACGCCGGGTAGTCCTTCGCTCTCCACTCGCGATGGCAGAGGAGATCCAGCTCGATGCGGCCTTTGTCTTTCGCTTCTGCGTGCATAATCAGTCTATGCAGCTTGTCCTCTAATACGCAGAGCTCTAGGAAGTCTATGACGAACGGCACCAGTTCCCGTCTCGCAGATTCAGAAAGGAAAGGGTTCATCGCCTCGATGACTTGGTCTCCGTCCCAGAGAACCATTGCAGCAAGGTCATAGACGGACGGCGTCGGAAACTTGTTGAGGTGCAGGCACAACTCGAATCGTTTGGAATGAGCTTTGGCAGCTTCAGTGGTGATCTTCGTGAGGTATTCTTGCATGCTCTCTCGTTGCTTCTGCACTGTCTTGTAGTAGAACTCAAAATAGCGACTCATCCTGTCGTACACATCGGGGTTTTCATCTCGGAGTCTCTCCTTCTTTCGATTCATCTCCGTGTCGTAACTCGTTTTCAATTCCTTCAAGCTGGGGCTGCTCTTCTCATTGACGTTGAGATGAAACTCAGAGACACCTGCGCGTTCGTCCTTCACCATCAAGTCTCTGTGGAACCGCTGTTCGATGGCCTTCACAGAGTTACTGTGGAGGCTAAGGATGAGCATATCGCGCACGACGTCTTTATTCAGACACTGGTCGAACAAGTCGCGAGGAAAACGACGCTGCTTCCGCGGTCTGTGCTTGCGACAGGCAACCGAACCAGCTTCCGAGAAGCTCAGCAGTCGCCGAATGTCGTTCTGCGGTGACAAGGAGTCACAGAGCATGCGGTGCTTCGACTGCAAAAGCCTCAACGTCTCTGCTTTGTCGGCATCAAGATCGCTTGCCCCAGGATTATCGTCCTCTTCACCCGGCCTACAAGCGACACCCGCCTTCTTAAACGAGAAAGCTAACTTGGAACTACGTTCCCTCTGCTTGCAGAAAAGAATATGTACAGAGCGGGGATCCCTCGTGCAAACTCCATGAGATTGTCAAGCTGACCGACTTCCTTCGCATCGAGAGGACCATTCGTCCAAGCCTCTCGCATGAACCTCACGGCGGCCTCTCCTCCCGTGATGCCGCCCAAACGTCGAGCCGGTAGACGGAGCCCAGCAGCCGCATGGATAGTGGACAATTGCACGAGCCGCATGAACATTCCTTTCCCTCGGGACGACTTGAAGGTTGAAAAGCGCTCGTGGAAGGTAAATTCGTTGACGAATAGCTTCTCCTTCGGCTCGCGCTCCTCGCTGAGCTTGATTCCGAAGACTCTGTCTTCGTTTCCGTCGTGTTCGGAGACTACTAGGCCGTCTGGAACGATCAGTTTTGTCTCAGTCTTGAACGAAGACAATCTCTTCTCAAGGACGAGATATGACTTAAACTGTGGAAGCCAGTCTCTGAGGTGCTGGGAGGGGGACAGCGAGAAGCCTTGATACTCCAGCGAATCGACTCTCCAGCAGCCGCCTCGATGGGCTGCGTCTCTGTCCTTCACCTGGAAGCGCAGCTTATACCTTGGCAGGTCGATGACAAGGCCTCCTTGGGCTGGCTTCAAGCAGTGAATGAAGCGTTCCAGCTCGATCCTCGTGAACACCTTCTTCAGGGACGGCGGAGCAATCACCAGTCGATC
>CAJPEV010001018.1:28353-81680 GCA_905338385.1 Darwinula stevensoni
CGAACGGCACCAGTTCCCGTCTCGCAGATTCAGAAAGGAAAGGGTTCATCGCCTCGATGACTTGGTCTCCGTCCCAGAGAACCATTGCAGCAAGGTCATAGACGGACGGCGTCGGAAACTTGTTGAGGTGCAGGCACAACTCGAATCGTTTGGAATGAGCTTTGGCAGCTTCAGTGGTGATCTTCGTGAGGTATTCTTGCATGCTCTCTCGTTGCTTCTGCACTGTCTTGTAGTAGAACTCAAAATAGCGACTCATCCTGTCGTACACATCGGGGTTTTCATCTCGGAGTCTCTCCTTCTTTCGATTCATCTCCGTGTCGTAACTCGTTTTCAATTCCTTCAAGCTGGGGCTGCTCTTCTCATTGACGTTGAGATGAAACTCAGAGACACCTGCGCGTTCGTCCTTCACCATCAAGTCTCTGTGGAACCGCTGTTCGATGGCCTTCACAGAGTTACTGTGGAGGCTAAGGATGAGCATATCGCGCACGACGTCTTTATTCAGACACTGGTCGAACAAGTCGCGAGGAAAACGACGCTGCTTCCGCGGTCTGTGCTTGCGACAGGCAACCGAACCAGCTTCCGAGAAGCTCAGCAGTCGCCGAATGTCGTTCTGCGGTGACAAGGAGTCACAGAGCATGCGGTGCTTCGACTGCAAAAGCCTCAACGTCTCTGCTTTGTCGGCATCAAGATCGCTTGCCCCAGGATTATCGTCCTCTTCACCCGGCCTACAAGCGACACCCGCCTTCTTAAACGAGAAAGCTAACTTGGAACTACGTTCCCTCTGCTTGCAGCAAAGAATGTACAGAGCGGGGATCCCTCGTGCAAACTCCATGAGATTGTCAAGCTGACCGACTTCCTTCGCATCGAGAGGACCATTCCTCCAAGCCTCTCGCATGAACCTCACGGCGGCCTCTCCTCCCGTGATGCCGCCCAAACGTCGAGCCGGTAGACGGAGCCCAGCAGCCGCATGGATAGTGGACAATTGCACGAGACGCATGAACATTCCTTTCCCTCGGGACGACTTGAAGGTTGAAAAGCGCTCGTGGAAGGTAAATTCATTGACGAATAGCTTCTCCTTCGGCTCGCGCTCCTCGCTTAGCTTGATTCCGAAGACTCTGCCTTCGTTTCCGTTGTGCTCGGAGACTACTAGGCCGTCTGGAACGATCATTTTTGTCTCAGTCTTGAACGAAGACAATCTCTTCTCAAGGACGATATATGACTTAAAAGCTTGATTCCGAAGACTCTGTCTTCGTTTCCGTCGTGTTCGGAGACTACTAGGCCGTCTGGAACGATCAGTTTTGTCTCAGTCTTGAACGAAGACAATCTCTTCTCAAGGACGAGATATGACTTAAACTGTGGAAGCCAGTCTCTGAGGTGCTGGGAGGGGGACAGCGAGAAGCCTTGATACTCCAGCGAATCGACTCTCCAGCAGCCGCCTCGATGGGCTGCGTCTCTGTCCTTCACCTGGAAGCGCAGCTTATACCTTGGCAGGTCGATGACAAGGCCTCCTTGGGCTGGCTTCAAGCAGTGAATGAAGCGTTCCAGCTCGATCCTCGTGAACACCTTCTTCAGGGACGGCGGAGCAATCACCAGAGGAAGCGCAGCTTATACCTTGGCAGATCGATGACAAGGCCTCCTTGGGCTGGCTTCAAGCAGTGAATGAAGCGTTCCAGCTCGATCCTCGTGAACACCTTCTTCAGGGACGGCGGAGCAATCACCAGTCGATCGAATTCCTTCAGTGTCTCTCTCTATCGAGCAGGGAACTTGGACAAGGCCTCTTGATCCTTAGACAGGACGCAGTAGCACGTCGACTGCTCTCCCAGCCGAATAGCATACTTCCATTGTCGCTCCCGGAATGGAATCGGACGAAGAACGAGGAAATCTCCGTCACCCAGGGTATCTGACATTCTCCAGAAGCTATGAAGGTATTTCAGCCGTGGAGGAAGGTCGACACTCTGCTTCTCTGTAAGCCCAACCAACTCCATCTCCTCGTTGCTCTCCTCAAGAGAGATCCTCTCCACGATCCTGACAGTCGTCTTTCTGCCTCGAGCGGAGACTTGAAATATGTAGAAGCGACCTGCAATCGACTGGTTCGTGGTCAGCGTAATCGTTTCTCTGCTGACGTTCTTACGGGTGACCTCCATGTCCTTGCTCTTGAAGCTGGCCTGGTATAGAGGGTCTCTTAGGACCACCTCGGGCAGACCGGCGGGAGGCCAGCCGTCCACGAGAATGACACCCGTCAAAAGATTGACGAAGTAATGGCAGTTGTCCCTGGACAGCTCGAAGCAGAACAACTCATCACGAGTCGGACTCGAGAGTGAGTCGCAGACCACTTTCCAATCGCTCTCCTTTCCACCTCCTTCATCGCTGAACCAGTCGAGAACCGACTTGACTGCCGGAGACAGGAAGTGCTTCGGATCCTCGTGCACGAAGGTCAGAATCTGCGTCAATCGCCTGGTTAGCGCGTGCTCGCACCTCACCCGCATCTTCTCGAGATCTTTCTGGTAGCTCTTCGTATTCGACGCGACGGTCAAGCCGTTTCTGAAGCGCAGAGAAAGCTCGCACAAGCGTTGGGCGTCCTCTAAGGTAAGCGTAGGCAAGAGCGAATAAGCCGACAGAGAATATCCGAGCATCAGCGTTTCATTCGCTCTCTTGGACTTGTCCGGAAACTCCATTTTGCGAAGCTCATCCCGTTCGTCGTTTGCCCACTTGTACGCGATGTGCGAGAGCTCTCTGACGAGTCCAGCGGCATCGACGTCGTCGTCGAACTGCGACAAGAAACCGGCGACATCCGACAAGATAGCGATCTCCTTGTGGTCTCGTCGTCTGTCGCGAAGGGTGTGGGCCAGTCTCCGCAAGTCCCCGACCCATTTCTTTCGAAACGCAGCGTCTTCGAGGTCTCGTTTCCAGATGAACTTGGGCGAATCTTCATCAGACAGGTCCCCGAGATGGAACAGTGCTTGGCGGAGCGTAGTGCAGACGTTGGGATTCCCGAGGGGCAGCAACGCGCGATCAGGAGCCGAGAAAACCGATGCCACGAGCTTCAGCTGCAAGTAAGGATACGCCCTCAGCGATGAAAACAGGAGCCAGGCCGGTCTGTCCAAGCCGTTTTCGCATCCCTGCCGACCTGGCTCTGGCAGACGCTGCCTCTCCTCCGCGTACGGCATGTTGCCTCTCGTTGACGGGTCGACAGAGGTAGAGGTCGGGTCATCGATGATCCACTGGAATTTTTTCGGAAGCTTCTCCGTGAAGAACGAGTGGACACTGCTTCTATCTATCTCGAACGGATTCCGATATTGCCCCTTGGACCACACCAACTGAGCTGCTCCTAGCTGAGGATACTTCACGAGACATTCCTTCCCGTGAATATCGCGTATCATCTTGGAATTGGGCTTATTTCCTTTGTCTGGCACCGATAGATTGACATAGCTTCTCTCCCACGCGATGGGAGAGGAAATATTTCTTTTACTGTAGTGGTCCGGCCAGGTATGTGGAGAGGAATCAGGCGAGCTCCCCTAGTCGACTCTAACTCGCTCCTTTGTCACTACCCGGTCGTCGACCTAGAGGAAGCCGTACCTGAACTTCTTCTAGTGCCGGAGCAGCGGGCAGCTTCCGTTGTCCAAGTTCACAACGCACTAACTTTCGTTATTCAGGTTTTCAATATACCGACGGAGAGAATCGATTTCTCCTTCCAGATCCGTTATCTTCTGCGTCGGAATATCGTAGCGCGACTGGCGAATAACATCGCGAAGTTCCCGTTCCTTAATGTCGAGCTTTCTTCTTTCTTCTTTAATTTTTTTCTTCTTCTCCAGGAAAGTCTGCCACTTGTCGTCAACCTTCATGTTCTGGGCTTGCCTCTCCTTCTTCAGCTCGGCTGCGAGCGAAACCTCCCACTGCACGAATCTATTGGCGAACTCCATCGTCTCCTTTTGCTGCCTGGGGGAGAAGATGGCTTGGCTATTCCGGCTCTCAGCGCGAAGGAATCCTGCCAAGGAGAGACAAGCATCGATGGCCGCCTTGTCCTCGCACACCAGGTGGCGCAGGTCCTTGAAGTCCAGCGGAATGGTGTAGCCCCTCATCTCCTCCGGGAACATGGATCTGGTTTCTTGGAAGAGTAAGGCGGTGGCGATCCAGACGACCAGGAGCCTGTTGCTCCGAGTTCTCGTGACGAGCAGAGGCGTGGCTGTGCTTTTATTCTTCAGCCACGAATCTACAAACGCTAGATAGATCTCAACGATTTTCTCTAAATCCTCCATCCCCTCCAGGTTGCTCTCACGCAAGACTTCTTCTCTTTCCCCTCCACTTCCCAGGCGAAGAATGGCCGCTGCAAAGAAGTCTTGCTCGATGACATTCATCTGCGAGAGAAGCTTTACTCTCATCAGATCATCGGAAATGGACTGGCTTAATCTCACATCTTCTAGCCATTGGCGGACGGTGCTTCTCGACGCAGGATGACCTACGAGACCTGAAATATTTCGATCGATTCGGAGTATGTCGAGTTGTTCGCTCGACTCGATCGCTCGGCTTCTGACGCTTTCCCTTTCCTTAGCTGGTATCCCTCCACCACTCTCAGTCTCGGCTGCCTTCTCTGTCCCTGGGACACGGAGTTCGACCCCTTCAAGCTCTTCTTCACTGGAAGGCAGCTTGTGCTTCTCTTCCTGCTGGTCGTCAAATCTCCTGTGGATGACTTCTAGAATCTCTCTTGCCTTGCACGACTCCTTCACTACATGCTCGTAGATGGCTCTCATTTCCTCCTGCGGCAGAGGCAGGACATCCAAGCGATCGCATACCTCCTCCAAAATTATCATCGCCATGGAAATCTGAAAGGTGCCAAGCTTCGCGTGCTCCGTTGCTCCTTTTCCCCCTCGTGTCGTTCTTCCTCCTCCTGCCCCCTCAGTCTGCAGCTGAGGGAGGACCTTTCTGAGAAGGAAGAGATGAAAGAACAAGATGGCTTTGGCGAAGATCTCCTCTGCATCTTCCGTTCGCAACCGTAGCAGCTCCAGGAGCACACTCGTCACCAGCGGCCACGAGGTCGAGCGTTCTAGTACCTGGCCTGAACGCTTTCCCACGTCGGCGAAGTCTCCTAGCAGATTAGCGCCAGACGAAGAGGAGCTGTCGCGATGCATCCCACTCTCGTCGTCGGTCTCACCGCGAATTTTTTGCAGAGCTTTAACTACTACCTTCTGGATGAACCCAGGCGTCATGTGCTTCTTCTTGCTTGCTCTTATTTCCTCAACGACTGTTTGAACACACTGGCCAACATTTCCTCTCTCTATCTCTCCACAAGAGAGAATCGCCGGCCCCTCCTCCGCCGCGAGCGCATCCATGATGGGTCTGCCCCTCGATTGTGTTCGGATCTGAACTCGCCAGCTGTCGATGCAGACAAGCTTGATGCTTACGAGATCGTCTCTCTCTCTTGACTGAAGAGCCCCGGCCTCATAGAGAAGAGCGCACCCAAACTCTGGAAGCCACTGAATCCGCACAACACGGATCTCTTCCTCTCGGTCTTCCTCTCCCTTGCCATTCGTCTCCCTCCGGATGAAAAATTCCGCAGCAGCAGCAGATCCATGGGATCGTTTCAGCTCGTCGCATGCAATCCTGAGAAGGACCACCTCTCTTTCTTTCAAGAAGCTTTCGCCAAAGGAGGAGTTCGGAGAAATCCCCTTCAGTCTCTGTCTCCCAGGCTTTCCCAGAGTTTTCTCCGTATGTTCAGCGAAAGCAACCAACTCCTGCACAATGAGTTCAACAGTTGCCAGGTTCTGATCTTGCCCCAGATCGAGTCCATCCATGTCCGGCTTGTAGATCGCATTGAGTATGTATGAAGAGGGAAAGCAAGGCCTGGCGGCAGCTCCTCTCGTTCCTTGATGTTGCTGTTCTTGGTCTTCTGGTGCTGACGTCATCGCGAGACGTATCTGCACACACACCACGAATTTGTTGGGTAACCATGTCGCGGAAGTAAAGGAACCAAGGTGATGCGGTTCTTTAGTAGAAAATGCTTTGTTTTAAACATGTAACCTATGTTACGAGAGGATAAATCTAGAAGGCAGAAATTACAATTAAACTATTACGCAGAAAAGTACTTCCACTTAATCTTCCTACTTTCTATAGTTGATCGATGGAATGGAAAACTTATTCACAAAAGTTTACTTTTGTATAATGTACCTTTAGCCAATAAATCTTGGAGTAGCAACATATAATTTAATTCAAATGTTGAAAAATACTCAAATTATGCGTCTTGCTTTGTTTTTTAGGCTTTATAATAGAACACAGCGAAAAAAATATGTTGGGCAGTGTTTCTTTTAACAAAAGCTCCCCAAGGGTATGTAGCCCTATTTTCAGAGTTTTGCTTACGATTCAGCATTTCCTTACGTAGTTCGGTGCCATTTTTAGCCTTTCTACATGTTTCAAATATGGTGGGAAAAATTATTAATTGGAGAAACTCAACGGGTTTTGCTATACGGGGTCTCTTAGACTTTTAATTAAAAAAATAATAGTTTATTAGTATTATTTTCCGTGCAAGTACGGCTCAAAGCCGAAGGATACAGGGAGTCAAAGTAATTTTGCTTTTTTTTTATTTGAAAACATTATTATATTTCCCCTCCATTGAAGTTCAGGAACTTAATTAAAACTTCTAAATGCTTGATTATTTTATTATTTATTACTAACGGGAGATCTTGTAACGAATCCAAAAACAACAGCGAACCTTCGTGGATTTTTTCTTAGAAATTCTGACTTTTAAATGGAGTTTTCATCTTTTTTTCTTTATTCACATTAAATTATCCTGCATAAGTATTTAGCAAATCAGGGTTATGTAAAACGACTTTGCAAATATATTGCCGTCTCGATTGCCTGCCTTTCGTGTGTGTCATTTCCGGGTGTCTTTGCTGGGCTTTTAGTTCTTGCTAAGCTCTTCATGTTATTTAAAACATGGTATTTAAAACATTGGATCAACTTCAAGAAGCACGAAAGAGCCTTCCAGGCCTGGAGCTGCTGATGCTCTGCAGATAAATATATTTAGATTTGGCCAAAATCCTGTAATCAACATTTCAATCTGCGAGGAAAGTTATCCCTAGGCTCAAATGAAATACGAATTAAAGTATTCACTAGCGGCCTGCGGCCGCTACGTTGGCCGTCTTATAGGTGGAAATTTGAATCGTCTATTGTGAGCATAACGTCTCCTTGAGAATCCTCTTTTCATCGCATTACCCATTCGGAACTGAACCGCTTCATTACATTTTCTGGGAGATTCTGTTCCTAAATCCCATCATCATGATATTCCGGCTGATTCGCACAATCGCCATTGTGAACGCCTCGGTTTAGCACGTTTCTATGAGACTCAAGACGACTTTGCTGATTCCGTCTCCCAAGCACATTCAATACTCCTGCATCACAGATTAGCTCATGGGCTATTAGCGTTAGCATATGGTACATACACCAATGATTCTGAAACAATACGGACCATTTCCCAGATCTTGTTCGAAGGCACAGAGGGAATTTAGTGCATGCGCGACACATTGCTAGTGGCTAATTCCAGAAAATGCCTCGCCACCGCATTACCCTGAGGCTCTCAAAGTGTTCCTCACTGGTGCTAAAGTGTGAGTTGCAGCAGGAGCATTTTTCCGTTGCGAAACAAATTCCTCCTTCCTACATCAAAATGTACAGCCTGACAGTGCTCGCTGCGACAAACAACTGTAATGATTGAGGTGACATGGAGAGGCCTGACAAAATGTCCATAGTTCCGTGGTGTAATGGTAGCACACCTGACCGGCAAGCAGGAGGACCTGTTAAATTCCCGGCCGTCCCCCTGGCTTCGGTCACCTGAGTGCTGCGTTCCTTGCATCAAATTACTCGCAGGCTGCACGGCTTTCTTATTCCGGAGCTCAGCATTCGCTGCCTTTTGCTGTTCAGCGGTCTATGCGGCTCTACGCTCATCTGCTTCCTGTTCATCACTGATTTTAGCCATTACGGCTAGCACCGATTTAAGCACTTCGCACGTCCTGTGGGACCTCCTTCGACATTTTTTTTCACGTTCAACCTCACCTCGCAAAAATCGCCACCATGTTGATGGGAGGAGGGGCCCATTTGCGCGACGTATGAAACGAACAACTTACGTTATTATTTTGATTTCATCAATCATGAGAACTCAAATAATTCCGCCATGATATGAAACGCAAACAGAAAACTATTGGATGGAAGTGATGTCCCGAACCGCCACGCCTGACCTAACGGGAAAAAATGTATATACAGAAAAAAAAACACCGCAGCAAAGAATGTATTCAAATGAAGAAGTTGCAGTCGATCAGTGAAAACGTGAGACGCATTCAGTTATTACCACTCTTTGATTGACACAGCTAAGTATGAAGCCTATGGCTCAGAATGATATAGCTCGATAGACTTGGCGCTAAAAGCTTCGGATTGCCAAGCCTATGGCCTAAAATAGTATAGCCTCAACGACCTGGCGCTTTAAAGGGTGGATGGCCTAGCCTACTGTATGGCCTGAAGTGACATAGTCTCGTAGGCCTAGCGCGCTGGGGGTGACAGCCTCGACCACCAACACAGCTTTTGACCTCTTCGAATTAAAGTATTAGATTGCACTTAATAAGTTATCTACCTGAATAGGAAAGAGATGAACAACAGGCCTGTGCCTGCTGTGACATGTCTCGACAGGTCTCGTTAGTGCCCCACCACTATACCAGTTCAGTGGCTCAAGTCCGTTCAAAGTGGTAGCGCATTAGATTTCTTTTCCTGAGTCTGTGTCATGATCAGTTGAACATCGTTCAGTGATCAAATTACGTGCATGTGGACTGAAAGCTTTGCGGCCATTCCCCTACGTAATAGCGGCCCCACGGCCACTTCGGGGAAGGAATTCTCTCCTTCTGGAGAGGAAATAATCGCGTCGCCTCGGGGAGGATCTCCTTTTGGTTAGCTACGGGTCGCTTGAACATTTTTTTAAAGGCGGGATCGAGATTTTGCGACACATATCGTCGTTTTATCGTCTGTCATTATCTCGGGGAAATTTTTTTCCCGCTGAAATTTTTTATTATCGACCGTCTTGGTAGCTGTCTTTCGATCTGATGAACGTAAAAATGCGTCCAGTCCTAAGATTGCACGACGACGGACGTAATAGTAGTTCCGCGGAAAAACGTGAAATTATTCAGAGAAAAATTGAAACGAATCATGGCAAAATCGAATGCTGCAGATCGTCTGAGATGAAACTAAGAGACTGCAAACATCATACGATAATGAGTAGATCCTCAGCAATTCCTCCGCGCAATTTAGGGAATTTCTTACGTTTTACAAGCAACAATCATTGTAGCACATAACATAGAAACTGTATGAATTCAATGCTGATACATCATCTGGATGTTTAAACTACATTGAATCAATGCTGATTTAATGTGCTACTAGAAATGTGAGCCACCGATGGCCAACTGGCGGGTTTCGGAAGCGAGATTCTGAAGAACTGACGAGGGCACGGAAAAAGGTGGAAAAAAGGAAATATGTAGCGCGCGGTAGGGGAGATAGGAAAGTTTCCTTACTCCCTTCATCGGTCTCTCGTCATTAATTAATCATTTCGTCAATCATTTCATGAGTTGGGTTCTCGGGGCAAACGGTTTCCCAGATGCAGTCCTTCGCGCGTAACGTAAATTCTTAGATGAATGCACAACCATCTTTGTCAGAGCATGAATTTCTTTGGTGACGCTAAGCGGCACGAATGTACCCAGAAGACCCAAATGTAAAAGGTAAAAAAAAGGTAATCCTCACATCACAATATTTCCCTCGAGACATATCGCTCCAACGCGTCGCATCGCGAGCGGGGAGCTCAAAAGGCGAAGTGAAAATAAATGACTAAATTACAGGGACATCCGTCATGTCGAGGAACCGGAACTCCACCTTTCCCTCGGGGCGGGAAACGTGCCGTGTTTCCTGGCTTAGCGGGGAAAATTCCCCCAGGGTTTTCCTTGCCTCTTCCGAAGTCAGTAGGGACTCCAGCCTGAAGCGCCTCGTGCGTTTCCTCTTTCTGAGTTCGTTTCCTCCTTCCTCGGGGGATCCCGCAAATGCAAGGAGATTGCCACCTGCTTCGACGATTTTCACTCGTCTCGTCTATGTCGACCGTTCCTCGGGAAATGAAAAACGTTACAGTTTCTCGTTCCGATCGAAAGCTTGCCTCCAACTCCTCTTCCACGAAGAGAAAAATGCAAAATTATCTCCGATGACTGGTGCAAATTTTATTTACTTTCGCCCTAGCAGCATATTATTTGTATAGCGTAACATTGATTCAACGGTGATTCAACATCCGCACGTTGAACCAAGGCTGAATCAATGTTGAATCATGATCATATGCCACGAGGGCGGTGACGCATCGAAACTGCATTGTTGGAATTTCCATGTCCGCCGTAGTTGCCTTATCAGTAGGGCATCTGACGGAATTCCAGTTCCATTTTTTTCTTGCGTCTAAGGAATCATTACAGTTTGACTTGTCAAGTCTTTCTTCTCATTCATAAGGGAGACCATGTTTGTGCATGATATGACTTGGACACGAATGCGAAGGGAAATCAACCCCGGACACACTTTTAGAAAAATGTTCCAGTTTTTCCAAACCTTATAATCAAGGGCAAACAGCGGCGTTTACTTTCGTTCTCTTTTTCTCGTGAAAATTATGTTTATTCAATCTTCCTTCAACATCCGGGATAAACACTGCTCGTTTCCACCTGCCGAAACACCAAGAAAGAAAACAAACATGGAATATTATTTACTCCGTTTCCTCGTCCAAGTTCAACAAGGCAAGCACACTAGACAAGTCTGTTCCTCCTGGTAGATTGAAGTGAGGAGGAACTGAGAGAGCAAGGAAGGCAGGGAGAGCAGGGAGAGCAAGGAGAGCAGGGAGAGCAGGGCAATACGAGAGAATCTGAGGTTTGGGGACTTGCAATTGTGGACGACGGTGCAGGTGAGTGACCTGGTCCTTCTCACCTCTCGCAGCTTTTTCGGCGTTAGGTTCCAGTTTTCATTTTATTGCAATCTTGAGATTTGCTTTGTCAGTGAAAGATTAGTTTGACTCCCTAAGAGACGTATTTGCGGTTTCAAGAAAAATTCCAACACGAGCAAGCGATGCAAACTTTTCCTGAAATTTCATTTTGCGAGTCTCGCTAACCAGCCAGCCATTCAGCAAATTTTTAAATTTAAATTTGAGGAAACAGCAGCCATAGCTTCTTTGGAGCAGCAAGTGGTTTTTGTTCGATGCCGAGAGTCAAGGATGATTATTATGCGATCTAATATATCCATCAAGGCCATGACATTCAAATTCCGACTTTTATTTTGCCAATTCTTTTCCGCGATATCGAACTATATAATCATTTACAAAACCTATAGATTTATATTCTCACTTATTCTGCATTATGTCCACGCCTTGCGCATAAACGCTACGAAATGAGCGGTGTATATAAAATCCGAACAACGATAAAAGTTGGCGCAACCGTCACTTCATCGCCAATCATGAAAACTTGCCAATTTTTGTGACTTTTGTGATTTTTTTTCCAGGATCCCATGAGATGCCTGTCCTCACCGTCCTCATCGGTGAGTTCGACATCATCGTGCAAAATGAATCCTGGAAAAAGTTCAAACTTGAGACTTTGCAGTCCAATCCATGCTCTTACGCGGATTTACTTCAAATTTGAATTAAAAGTTGCCAATTACGTTCAAGTATGTTTGAAAATGTCAAAATTGTACATGTTCTACAACTACCTATTTTTGCACGATTCAGTCGAAAATGATAAAATTCTGAATGAACAGGCAAGACACGAATCAAAGGAAATTAAAATCTAAGTTTCCTTTAATGTTTGAATCAACCCATTCAAAACTTCGGATTGCAAAGCAAAATGACCAAACGACGAACTTTTCTTCGTCTTCCCCTGCCGTTTCCAAATTTATGCCAAGTTTTTCTTTCAGGCCAGGAATAATAAAATTCCCGAAAAAAATAGAAAAAACGATGTTCATTCATGTATGTGTTCTTCATGGAGTATTTTTTTTTACTGTTGGCATTCATGAGTACTCTTATGATTTGGAATACTGCAAAGTAATATTTACAATGTTAAACAGTGAGTACTATAAAACCTTAATAATTTCCGTGAAAACGTAGACTTTTTTCTGAGAGCGGGGTTAGAAAAGACCCCAGAGGGAAACCGACGGTTAAGGCACAATTTAACAACGTCGCCAATGGATTGGCGATATCATTACATTAGGATTCAGTTACATACCCTTACGAAAAGGTCCTTTGGAAATGCTGTTTTTTTTTCCCAACTAAAACCCCGTAGGATTCCTAAGAATTCCCATAAGTTTGACATAGTTTGCTATAGCATACCGTTAGGAGCCTGTATAATCTCCACGGCATCAAATAGGATCCTATGTGTATCATAGGATTCTATTATATACCTAGGTATTATGGGATCCTATAAGGAAACTGAAGGATTCTATAGGTTTCCTGCACGATTCCTGAAAGATTCTTACAGGAATATACAGGTTTTTCATGTTCCAAAAATCTATAGGATTCTTATAGGAATCTTAGAAGAATCCTATTGGATCCCTATACATTCCTATACATTCCTATACATTGCCGTAGGAATCCTATAGGATTTTTCGTGAGCGCAAAGCCACTCGTTGCTTTTCGTCCTTCGAAATTCTCCCTCACGGGGACTTCCATTTGTTAGGCTTTTTTTGTAGTAGTACTCAAAACGCAATCCCGAATCGTTCTTCAGGACTGTTGTACTTAAGTCACGTTGAAGCCCAGCCGGCATGGGTGAGGGAGGACCTGATGGGAAACTGTTACTTCAACTGGACCGTCCGGGACCGATTCCAGCGCATGCCCATGACCATGGGCAACCTAATCGGCCTCATCAAGAAGGTGGAACGGCAACCCATTGCGTATTACTGGGATGTCTACACCATGGCAGCTAACCTACTTAGAAGGTGGAGTACCAAGCGCACGAAAATCATTTGTACTTTTAAAAAATGAAAATATATGATTGATTTCTCTAAATATGGAAAAGTTCCGCGCAGAAACTGAACATGCATCATGAAATATCCTTCACTAGATTTCAGATTGATGGATTGCAGTTTCTGCCCTTGAACCTCGGTGGAAGCATCATCGTGAGTCGAAATTAACTCTTTTCCATTTCTTTCCACATTTTCCTTACTTCAGATTCGTTGCAATCCCATTTCATACAGACCTTGAATCATCCACACTGATAGAGGAAGATAAACAATATCTGCACAAATATTACTGTTAAAATGAGGCCCCCCAAAGAATTCCCCTCTCTCACTCATTTCACATGATTTCGAATGAATCCAGTCAGGCTCATCGGGGAACTCGAAGTCGGACCTGTTCTGGAGAATGAGTCCCATCGGAACGGCCGAAGACTTCCCGGAAGACTCGCTCACAGTCGAAGAGAAGGTGATCAATTAACGATCTGAAATGCGGGAACTCATTTTGAATATCTCCGGTCCTCAGGTCAAATGATTTCTGAAGCATGCTCTGATGGTCTAATTATCACCTGCAGGATATCGCTAATGACATTTGCCCATTTCGACACCGCCCGGGCACCCAGTCCTTCCCAAGAAAACTATAATTTATTGAACAAAGTTCTTATATTTTCCTTTAGCGTTATGAAATTTTTAATTTTCATTTTATTTTCAATGGGAACATTGCGAAATGGAATTCTAGGCGTACATCTTCGAGGGACGATTTGCATTGTAAGAAATCCAGTGCTTCCTCCAGAGACATCCCCATGTTATTAGAAGTTTTTGGTGCAACTTCGTTTTCATAATATATATTCCTGAAGAAAGATGTAATATGACATTCTGAAATAAACATGTGAGGCCATAACGGGTCGTCCTAGTGTTCACGTTTTGATCTTAACTTCGTCTCTGGAGATTCCTTGAGTTTCCAGGAAAATATTTTTCCTGACACTACGTAGGAGGTGTGTAAGCCTGTTTTAACTCCGACTTATGAAAATCCCACACCCATTCGACACGTTTTGGTGCAACAGAGTTGATTTCGTTGGGTGTTCAAATCCCACCCTGTTGGAAATCCACATGTTGATTGCTCTAGGTTGTTGCAATACAGACGTGGAGATAATCCCTTCCTTAGGTGGAAAGCTACATAAAATCATATCCTATCTCCGGGACTGCTTCTGGATATGGTTTGGCATGGATCAGTATGATATTAAACCAACGTTAAGGGAGCGAGTGAATATGATTTGAATATTATGCAACACAGTAGGAACCGTTGTTATTCTCGATTTCATATATTTGTCTCTAGTACTTTCATCACATTGCACTCTGCTTCCGCAATATTATCCGAGAGTTGGAAATTATTCCATCAACACTCTCCATTAAAGGTGCCCATCCAATTGCGGTGTAGGTGCAAACACATTTTTCATCACAACCCCAGCGTCTATTCCAACCTGCCTGCCAACTGCACATCCAACACTCAGCCTTCCAACACCTCCCCTCACTTCGCTCCCACACTCCTCATGCCACCACCCTTCCCATCTCCTAGCGACTCCCTCAAACACTTTTTCAGCACCCTCCAACACATTTTCAACCCGTGACGAATGGTGTGGTATTTTCTGAAGTGACATGTGCCACTTGGTAGGGTCAATAAAGCACGAAAATTCGCAGCCGACATGTCAGTGTTGACTCGTAAATATATGCAAATGTTACCTTGGACGGTTACACTTTCAAACTCCCTCAGATAATGAATTTTATTGCGAACTAACATGGTACAACTCTTTTCCGAGTGGATTTCTGATATTCTTTTTAAAAAAATTTTTCACTGGGTTCAGATACAAATTCTTTTCCACAATAATTTGAGACTTCCGATATATTTAGTTTTTTTTTGTATTCAATTTATTCCTCATGTTACCCAGTGAATACAAGTACAGCATGAATATTTCACATATATTTTCCGATTGTGAAACTTGACGCCTCCACCTCTTCTCGCAGTGCGCGCTGCACTGGATGCTTTCGCACAGCCTGAACGACACGAGGCGGCCCGAGGAGGTTGAAGGCTGTCACGATCGGGATGGAAGACAGTGAGTCTGAAAAGCATTTCGATGATTGGGAGGACACGCTTTAGATATGAAAATGTCATCCTTGAGATTATATTCGCACTTGTCAGGAGAAAAATAAGATTCAGACCAAGATTTCAACATTGCAATTGAACTTATCAGGACAAATAATCCATTTGGCATCCTAATTGCATATGTCTCGGAAAAAAACGCTTCAGCATATCAAATGTAATTTAAAAAAATGGTTTGGTGATGCAACGTCGAATGTACTAAATTTGGTATTCTCACAGGAGTTAATAAATATGCGAACATCTGTATGAAGTTTGCACGCATGATGCCCGGTCTTAAAATATTTTTAATAGGCTCAATTTTTGTCATATATTACCGGAAATGCTATACCTAATATACTGTATATGATGGAGATGCATTTTGGCATTGATTTGCAGCAAGCGCCATGCGAAAGGTCGCAATACCACCCCAGACTACGAGAAGAGCCTCCACCCGCTGGAATACGGCGTGATCTACACGGACTACGGAACGGTGGCCGCCGGGCAAGTCCTCATGGGTCTCGCCGTCAGGGACAGGGTCGCCAATGTCAAAGTGGCCGACCTCTTCCGTGACGAGAGCGAAATTGTCAAGTACCTCAATTCTGAAGGACATAGAGGTAGCCAGGGATCGCAGAGCATCACGGCCTACTACGCTGCTACCATCGCCGGTTCGCATTAATTTCTTCACATGAACTTATTTTAATTCAGGAACAGTTTTCTTCATGTTGTCATGAGGTTAAAAAGCGGGACCTCGGTGCCAGAGAATATGTTTCGTTTACCCACCATATTTCCGGAAAAAAACATATTTCCAATTTGCACTCAATATCAGAAATAGTTACAATATGTTACAAATCCTAACACTAGTCTGTAACATTAGCCAACGATCAAGATACCGATGAGTACTTTATTTACAATTTTGCCTCAGGGAACGTGTTGTGCCTCTGCGAGTGTTTCTAAACCAAGTCCAAAATGTAACAAGTTTTCTGGACCATTGGTATCTAATATATATAGACGACCGTGACTGACTGACAAACTGACGCTAATTCTAACCATGTTCTAGAAAGGTTAGAAATGTGAAACTTGGTACACATGTACCATGTTCAGAAAAAAGAGTTCAGAAAAAATCCGACTTTGGAGGTACATGCCCTGGGGGTACAAATTTTGGGGGGAAACGTTTTCCTTAAATATGTTTCGTGACAGATGAGGATGGCATTCAGAAAGTTAACTGGACGTGCTGGGTTCGGAGGTGTAGTAGTAGCATATCTAACTGGCAATCAGAAGGTCCGGGTTCAATTCTTAGGCTATTCCTTGGCTTTCTTTCGGCTTTTTTTCCTTCTATGTCCCGTTACTCATTCCCCCTCCATAACATTATTTTTGCTTCAGTAAAATGGAGAGACATGGAAAGCTGAAACTTGGAATTTATGTGTCTGGGATGATGAGTTCAGGAAAAATGCAAAATTTTAGATCCATGTCCTGGGGGCATATTTTTGTGAGCCGACGTTTTGAAGTATTTTTTGTGTGTCATGGCGTATTGAGTCAGTGTGGGAAGATGAAACTTTGTACATAACTATCTTTTGGGATGTTGTAGAAAACTTCAGACTTTGGAAGTAAATGCCCGGGGGGGACAAATTTCAAAAGGAGGTTTTTCCAGCTAATTTTTTTGCATCAGTTAAACTGATGAACATAGAATGCTGAGCCTTTGCATGAGTGTGACTGCTGAAACAAGGAGCTATAGAGAAGTATTAAGTGTCAACATAACCCCTGTGGGAAGCTTTTCGAGGGGCGATGTTTTGAAGAAAAAATGTTGTCTTGACGATATGGACAGACATGGAATTGTGAAACTTGGCACACATATAAGTGACATGATATTATTGAGTTGAGGGAGTATTCAGCTTTCATGGTGTATCCCCTCCGAGCATAGCTTTTGGGAGGGTCCGCTTTTTGAAACATGATTTTTCACCTGAGAAAAGGGTAAACGTGAAAGATCGAAACTTTGTGGGCATGTAGTTCACCTAGGTTTGATTTCGTTAAAAAAAAAACTGGTACATCTCGGTTAAAACGCCTGAGGGCACATATTTTGCAAAAGGCGTATTTTCTTGAATTTTCTGATCCAGCAAAACGGAGGGCGCAATAAGTTTAAACTTGGCAAAGCACCTGATGGATAGCTGAGTAAAGATTAAATTCTCATTTGTAATATATATATTTATAGATGATCGTATCTGACTGACTGACATAAGTAGCTATTCAAATGCTGAGTTCAGGAACAATTCTACTTTCGTGATACATGCCATAGGGGCACACCTTTTCAGGGAACATATTTTCAAATAGTTCTCTTTACTTCAATCAAACGGAGACACAATGAAAGCTGAAGCTCGGCAACAACGTGTGCTAACTCACTGAGCTCAAATGTTAAATGTCAAATTTCCAATATATTTTTGGGGGGCATATTTCTTAGAGTGAACGGAGCCTTATTGTGAGTGATGACCACTGCCTTCCCCCCCCCCCCCCACCCCCAAGAAAAAAAAAGTTGCTTCAGGAAGGGGGTGCCCCCCCCCCCCCCCCCCCCCCCCCCCAACCCCAAAGAAAAAAAAAGTTGCTTCAGGAAGCATTCACAACGCTGCGCCATGGGAAATACCTGAGAAGGGGAGCTGACTATTTAGGTGTATTTTTTAAGAGGCCCTTGGATTCCACCAATTTTCACAAAAACCGGAGCCGCGTCTATTTTTTTGGCGTGGACCTGACAAGGAATCCGATCTTTTGTGCTTATTAAAAACTGAATAAATGGAAACTTTAAAGTAGAGATGACCATGTTCGGCTAGCTAAGCGAACCCATCAGGCTTGCTAAAGATGAGTGGAAGTGAGTAGATTCCATGGGATAGTTCAAATGGACAGCATACAATTCTGACTACGTGCTTTTGCTCACGTATGAATCAGTAGACTTGGAATTGTGCACAGGTGATTTGGCAGAGGCAGCCGCGTACGACGCCGCGTCGGCGAACGGCTCGCAACAACTGATCGGCCCATCGGGCACGTGGAACTCCCTCACGCGGATGGGGGAACAAGAGCAGGTGAATGGGACCTCCTCGTGCAGGCTCTACCCATCGGAGTACGCCCTGGCCGACGAGATGGACCTTGTCTCCCATGCCACGCACGCGGAACTCCACGGAGGCATCGACGGTGAGCAAGCCCAGCTTTTCTCATCTTGCGTGTGCTCGTAAAGAAGTCAAGTTGGCACTGTCGGGGTAGCGTAGCCTTCGAAACTCGTCGTCACACGGCCTCCTAAGGAGTCTAACTCTTCTTTATCGAGTCCACCTAGATCCAATCGCGGAGGTATCTACCCGACGTCCGTAACGCCGCGAGGTCAGCCGATTGTACACGATCGTGTCATCAGATTACTCCGAGGATTGGATCTTCGTTTCCGCATTTTCACCTTCACGAAAGTGTCCATCATTTTTATGCTGACCTGGAAAACGTTTCGTCCTCAGGGCTGTTGCTGGCAGTAAGGATCAAGGACTGGAATAGTTGCTCCTTGAAGCTATCGCAGATCCTGGAAATGTACTATTCCGACCGAGGAGTCTCCCTCAACACGGATCGCGTCTTTGGAGCCTGCAACCGATTCAATCTCATCGAAGCCTATAGGGCAGAATTGAGCAGTCAGGTACCTTTTCCAAATGATATTTTGAACCACGAAAGATAGGGTTGGTAGAATCAAGTTCCCATCGCAGCTCCATTTCGTTTCCATGTGATTATCAAAGCAGACACGGAATATGTAATGAGAGAGAGCACTTCTCATTTGGTGATTTTTTCTGATTAAGAAGGGTTAGTGGAAAAGGAAACTTCCATCTATCAAACCATCAGACATCATACATCAAGGGGAAAAAAAGGTATTATAACATGAAAAATTGAAAAGGTCAAAAGGAAGAAGACAGTGACCGTGTGACAGTGACCGCGACAGATGCGCTGCCCTCCTGTCCAGTTCACGCGAAAGACGTTCACGTTCAGAATGGAAAGTGCCGGGCTCAAAATGGGAGGCAAAGTAGCGAAGAAACGAACACTCATTCACACTTTATGAGACGTGCATGCCCCATGTGGTTGATGACCTCACCTTCTCTAGTTCTGCGAAAGGGTTTTTTTTCGAAGTAATTCGCTTGTCTCGTATCTTGAGCTTCTGCTGTGTACGTGTCGATTCGCAATTTTGGTGCAGATTCATTTGGATGCTCATAACAGCAAGGAGCAATATTGTTGAAGCCTGTATCGATACCGTTGTGGAATAATTTCAAGAACAAGTATGCAGGACAGGAAAATTCCATGTCAGGAATCACGTCTCTGAACCGAATCGGCAGCCAATCAACCAACCCCTTCACATTTGCGCGGACCTCGAGTTATTTTGCCGCAAGCGGACTCATACTGAACGACAACAGAGTTTCAGGTAGAGAGGTCAACAGCCCCTGACACTTAAAAAAAAAATAGTAAACAGCGGGAAGGATTGCAAGCATGAATTGCAAGCGAACAGTGTCATTCCGGCTACACTTTTTATACTTTCATTTTCATTGAAAAATTGACCTCCACCGCGCGGATACCTCTTTCCCTAGACGCATGTCATGGCGTATGCTCTCTACCTGGAGTCTTTCGGTCTCCTCCCTCCGCCACGGGGATCCTCCATCATATCCAGAATCAATGAGTCAGTCCAGAAAGTTTTTCTGCAGTACTGGGAGTTCGTTCGTAAGTACCGAAATGTTCGATATGTCCATCGAGCTTTCCATCCGCTAAATCATTTCGTTTCCGGAGATCAGAGCAAAGCAAGGCTACGTCCTGCAGAACGATGTGCCGGGATAGCAAGAACCACCCACCGGCTCCGAACGTGGACCTGTACGTCATTTTCGACATGGACGGTAGCGAACAAGAACTTCTGGAGGCCAAGGAAGTAGTGGTGTAAGCTCTGGTATCTTTCCTATCAACTCTAATAATAAATTTTTTTAATTTCAACGTCGTTACTCCCGCTTTCGCAGTTTTGCGAACAGAGCAAACTTTTTTTTTTACTGGTGTGGTTTTTGCATGCAAATACTGCGAATCTGGAAAGTGCATCTGCTCCAATTTTGCTCGGAGAGTTGGGAAAATTTGGAACACCGTTCGTTGCTGGATATGTGACCAGCTGCAAGTTAGATGCTAATTGTAATTTTTAAGAGTATCATGCAAATTCTATTAAATATTTTGAAGTTGCAATCGTTATGACTTGTCATCTTTGTAACCGGAACCGTTGCAATTGCCACTGCCAATTCAGTTATATTCGACGATATTAAGAAACAATTATTTAGTGTTTTCCTTGAAAGCTAATGAGCATTTCATCCGAAGAAATGTATCGTCTAGAGGAATTGCATAACGAGGTCTCCAAGGAGATTATTTTCATTCGGATACAAATCCTGCTCGTAATAAAATATGAAAGTCAGAAAATAAAGATATACATTTCACCGAGTATGGTTGCCCTTTGTGAATATTCATGTTGCTTCATGTTGTATCTTTTTTTCTTCAAGGATCCTTCTTTTTCAGGACTCACCTATTATTTTCTGAGAAAAGTTGAGTTGTTATTAGGAACCTAAGGTCGCTAGAGCACTTGGCTGACAACCTGGCCCCCATGGGAACGAACAGGGTTGCCCTCAACATCTCCGACAACCGGAGGAATACCTCGACGTCTGTCTTTGACTTGGGACAGGAGTTCAACCCGGGGGGGTTTGCCTTCAAGCTGCTCAAAACGGATTTCAGTACGTCTTCTGGACTTTTGATTCCGCGGTCTGAAGACCGACCGACCTTGGTGGGTCTTGTTAAAATATTCAGGAAACGTCAGTTCGAGTTTTGACTTCGGGGACGCCATGGCGCAAGTCCGTCGCCGGTTCCAGGAGGAACGCAAGTTCGAGCGGGACCAAAACCTGGGCGGGACGAACGGCAAGGTCGTCCTCTTCGTCGTGCCGAGCAGCGAGCCCGAGTCTAGTGACAAGGGCGTGTTGACGCTGGAGAAGATGGTTCGGGATTTCATCAAAGACTTTCCCGGTATTATATATGATATCCGATCAAAGGGGTAACTGTACAGTTAGGAAACTCGTGTCAATGTTGGATAGCGAAAATTTAAATTAACGTGAAGCTGCAGGCTGCATTGTTTATTCTGTCCTTGATCTCCAGGTCAAAACGTCCGCAAGAGTCGAAATATATTTTTCATACTGAATCGGTGAATAATTATTCCTTTAGCAACGTAGGATTCGTCATCTTTCTCATAAGGAAGTCTGTATTAGGTAGGTACAAGGCATTTTTTCACTCTTGAAATGTGGAATTTGTTAAACAAAAATTGGTTTGCCAGTAGTTATTATCTCAATTATATGTCGACATATCATCATTGACATTTTCTTTCCTTCCATCCGCCATGAAGATCAGCATATTTTTGTACTGCAGATGGGGAGGGACATGTCTTACGCAAGATGAAAGGGGATAAATAAGTTTTTAAAAATTTAAACTGCTGTCAGCTTTGTGTTGACAAAAATTTATTGATTTTCCTTACAGATATTCGTCTCAACAAGCAGTGCTTTCTGCGACCGACCCTGGCTAAACGCTTCTGTGGGTGGACACAGCGGTACTCTCAGAAGGCGTTGTGGCCCCTTTCCAATATGTCTCTGCAGTAACTTTTGCCACCTAAAAAGTTCTATGAATTCTCAGAAGGCGAAATAGAAGGCGACGGGGACGCCCTTTTCAATTTACTTTTCCAGTTCCCACCAGGATGGTATACCCGGGATGCGGCCAGAGCATCAGCGACGGGAAAGACAACATCTTCAGGGGACTCCTCGTCCCGGGGACCACACGGTATATGATGTACCATGGCTCCTGGTTGAATGGCAGTGATAATCTCGTATTCAAGGTAAATTCTTAATTTTCCTCTTTCTGGTGTGCGAATATAAGAAAATCACTGCAATTCTTTTCCTACCTTTGCAAAAGTATTCAAAAGTAAAGAAGTAAATTTAGAGTGCCGTAATGAGCTACAATATTCATTTGCTCGCTACACACTCCGGATGGTCGCGCATTTCGGTATTCAAGACTAAGAAAATTAATTATTTTATTTCAAATATCAATTTTCGATTCTTGTGATGAAACTCCTTGGGTAACAAGGAGTTTTTGCCTCTCTTTCAAGTTGGACGAAATTGTATTTCGGAAATCGTTCTTCCCAGAAACCGTGGTTCAAATTTGTAATTAAAAAAAATGAAATCATCATTGCAACAGGCGTCAAGAGTGCCTCATACTTTCGCACGATTTCCAATAGAAAAAAAAAAAAAAAAATCTCCTCCGAAAAAATATTTCCCTCCCCCACTTATGATGCAACTGAAAATAAACATTTTTTCTTTTTAGTCGAAGAATCCTCCGTACAAGCGTACATGAAACCCGAGACATTCAGAGACCCGAAACGACTTTTACTTTTTTATAACCTTTTTAGGTGGGTTCAGTATGAGTGAGTGAGTGCAATTATATGTGTATATAATAGATAAAATGAAGGTTATAGTTCGTTTCTTTGATATGCAGCACATAGAATAAAATACGGCGTAAATATAAGATTGCTCCTTTCGCGAGAATTTCTTCGAAAGTGAATAACTGTTAATAAAAGACTCGGAAATTTTGAGCGAAACCCGCCGAAACAAAGGAGAACATCAGACGCAGGCGTTATACAATGTGACAAGACGCAACCTAAGCTTACCAAGAGCATTTAATATCATCAATGTTAATATCCCTATTAACATTGGTCGCGTTTGGGGCATTACCAAATATTGCGACTTTTGCCTCCTTTCCTTTTGCATCAAATATGTTTACGGTTCTATTGTAGTTAATTGGGATTTCGTGCGGCCAGGTCTTAAAACGGGTTCAAAGTCTCATCGAGACGAATTCTGTTGGGATTTTTTTTTCAGGTTAAAGCGCACGACTCAACCAGCAACCTCACCGTGTGCTGGGGTCGCTACGTCCTCGACTTCGGTCGACTGCAGCCCGAGGAAGATGGCTGCGGAAACACGTCGGATGCGAAGAGGGACAAGAAGGTCATGATCGAATTGAAGCACCCATGCAGCCGGAACCGGGAGTGCGACCCCATCTACATATCGGTCCGAGTCGCCAACGACTTCCATCCCAGCAAGGAGCCCGTCTGCCTCGGTAGTGAGTTTTATTTCTCTTCGCCCTTTGTGGGCAGGGTTAGGATGAGTCGAATGATATTGAGCAATGCTGGATCTGCCGCATGAACCTCACTGTGAGCCATGATTCAGGGTTGAGATTATCTTTCAGGTTCCAGTTGAGGTCTGGTTTTCTGATCCAAAGGGTTAAAAAAATGTCAAGGGAAATTAAAACAGATACGAGCTTCGTGCATCTTGCTAGCTAATGAACAGAAACCACTTTTCATACTCCTGGCTAGGTTTGACGGGAAATATTTAACGTTGCTATATTCGTGATATAAGAGTGTGGAAATCCCTTTCTTGAAATGATTCTATTTAAGTAGAATGATTGTATTCCTTCAAGTCAGCAAGCAAGAAACACTTTCTTTTTTTTTATTACTTTGAAGGGTATTCGATTAAATCAATTTTCAGCGATCAACAGTATCATTTTGGGTTCGCCGTTTTAGAAGTAGGAATTTCATGATTTTTACTTTTCTTCTTTTAGTTTCTTTTTTGACATTTTGCTATCTGTTTTGATATCCTTCGCAGATGCCGTCGCATGCCACTTCCCCGACCAGATTCGGTACTCAGTGCGACACACCGGAATGAAATGCAAATGACCGTCTCTCATCTACATATTAGGAAGTTAACCTCAGCCGTGTATAATACACTAATCGATGCTTACCTCCACATGAACAGTGCAGGCAGGAAATTCATGCATTAAACTCCTTTGTTTTAAAATGTTGCGGGTTACTCGGACTGAAATAACCCTGGTGCCATTTGAATGAGTCCCGTTGGAATGAACCCCACGGAATAAGTATTGTACATATACAGTGCATTCAGAGAAGTCGATAAATCGAAATGATACACTTCGATGAATTTTTCCATTTCGATTATTTTTTTCAATTCGGAAATGCTTCAACTGGAATTTTGATTAATACCAATATTTTCTCGACAGAGCCTGATCTCTCGGAAGGCGTCTACAAAACCGAAATGCGTATTCAGCCGAGATGAGATGGGTGCTTTTAGTGGTCTTGCATCGTCTAGATCAGGGGTGTCAAACTCAAATCGGTCGGCGGCCCGCACCTATAATTTTTCACAGAAATTTGTGCTAACAGTCAATCCAAACGGAAACTTCAAGAACGGACTGGGGTCCGGATGAACCACCTTGTTTAAAACCCTTGGTCTAGATCCATGTGAACCTCCGTCTTCAACTTCATTGTGTGGAAGAAGGGACCTTCAAAAAACCCTCGGTGCAATGCATTCTCCGCTTAGGTATTCACACTTGAGCGGGTGAGAGTGCATGGCCTCTTCGGCCCATCAACTTCCCTCCTGCCAGTGCAAGTAACTCGTGCGTTTTGAAGGGATTCTAATGTCATAGCTTCTCCCCCCCCCACCACGCCTATGTGAAGAATAAAGGCAAGACTGACATGCCAAAGATGCATTGCCCTCTGAAACCCTGTGGCAGCTTTTTTTTTCTCTATAAATGAATAGAGAAATAATAATATATAATATATTTAGAAGATCGTGACTTAGTACGCTATTTCTAACACATGAGTACAATGTGCGCATGCCCTGGCGGCACAAAATTTGGTGGGAGATATATTCAAAGAAATATTCGCGCTTCAGTCAAACGTTGAGACATGGAAAGCTGAAACATGGTATGAACCTGCCTATTGAGACACTAACCTCAGGAAAAATGTCAAGTTTCAAATGTATGCCCTGAGGGAATATTTTTTTAGGGTGATATTCTAAAATGATGTTTTCGTCTTACCGAATTGGGCAGAGATAGAAAGGTGAAACTTGACACATGCGTAAGTGAGGTGATACTGAGTTAGGAAGGAAACTCCACGTTTGCTGTGCATCCCCTCACGGCACAGCTATTGGCTAGATCGGTTTTTCCTAATATTCCTTTGCACCAGCAATAAGGGCTAACTGATGAGACTGAAACTTAGTTGGGACGTTGTTCTCGGAGTACTGCTTTCAGTAAAATAATTATTTTTCAGGTAGAGCCCCTGATGACAATTTTTTGTGCAACAGGTGCTTTTTCCCGAATCTCTTTTGATCCAATGAAAGAGAGGACGGAAACACTTTTAAACTTGGAGCAGACGTACCTGTTCGAGTGCTAAGTGCAGATCCTACTTTTCCCATGTGTCCCTTTAGGACAAATTATATAGGGATTTCAAGTTACGTGCGCAAGAAATAATCGGAGTAATTGTTTCGATGGAAATTGTGATTCCTCCTCTATGGCATACATTTCGACAGCCACTTACTTATAATACGTTTCTTGCCCTTTCGAAAATGAATTAATGAATGAATCACCATCCTGGACAATGGAGAGCCAAAAGCGCGACTACAGCTAATAAGTAATAATAATAATAATTCCCCGATCCGAATAACGTATTGGGGGAATATTTTTCTCTGTTATTTGATTTAAGTGTGATATTTTTCATCTGTATTGCTCCGAAATACCGTAATGCATGAACTTCTTTACCATATGAGAGCTTGCTTCATAAGAAAGCACTCCCTTTCCAATAATTAGGGATTTTTCTCCCTATTTGAGATCCTTCTGATGCAGCTGATGCATGGTTTTAATTCAAATAGGGCTACTCCAACAGGGCAAAGAAGAGGATTCTGATTGTACGTGCAGAGGAGGTCTTCCCATGCTTTCAAAAAAATGATGAAGCTTTCAGAGGAATTTTCATACCATTATGCGTTTTCGAAGAACAGTGGAAGAAGGGTATGCTCAAGGGAGATGAGAGAGGCGGAGGGGGCCATAGTGACCATCCGTGTGAAGTCCATCTTGATCCAAAACAGGGCAATATTGACACTATAGCATTCTTCACGAGAGCGTTTCTGGGGTTGTTCAGCTATTTGACCACAGGCCTCCTCGCAGCGCGCATCACGGCCTATGTCTACACGTTTTCTCTTTCCTTATTGCACTATGAAATAATAATAGAGAGCAAAAAATTATCAGAGATATTTTGGTGTCCACTGTGACCTCCTATGCAGTACATGAGGAGGCCGTGCATGAGGGTATGCTTATGCACCTCCTTCTGCATCGCTTGAAATTCTCCAGGAATTCATATTGCACGAAACTTGAATCCCAGTAAATGTCCCTCGTAAAAATAGGGCATTCTGTGATTTTTGGCACTATTTATCCATACATGCAAAAACAATGCAACATTTTTCCTGCAATGTAAGACCTCTTATTTTAAACTCTTGGCGCATAGTCACTTTAATCTATGCTTGATCATTCCTCTTACACACACACAGTCTCTAGATATTGTCTCCCAATCACGTGCATTGTTACTCAGAAGCAAAAGCGTTGCAATCCTGTTTTCCACAAAGGTTCCTTGAGTCAGGTAATAATGTCGACTTCTTTGTTTGTCCTCGGTGAGGTTAATGTTTCTTTTTCAACTGCTGAGAGTCCTTTATCATGTTTCAACGTACTCGGCATGTTCCAGCGCATTTCACACGTTCCTGGACAATCTGGAGTTGTTTTTCAGAAGTGGCCATATTCCCCCAACTATAGGGTTAATATGGCCTCTTGAGACCTACTCAAAAAAGACACAATGGCGCCATAACCTTGGTTTTTTTGCTTACGCCTTGCTGGCATTTAGCAAAGGAGATATCAATATTTTAGAAACATTGTAAAAGTCAAATTCGACCTTGATGGACCATGATGACAAGGTTTCATTTTGTAGGACCATATTCCCCCAAATTACCCTAATTGCAATCGATCCGTTGTTTTGCTGAACATTCAGGATGTTCAGCATGTCCGGAGTAAGGTGTTAACAGCAGCATAGATACGATCTCTTAAATCTGACTTATTTGATTCGAAGTTTGACTTACCAACGATATCCCCCATGTACGTCCTCTTTACAAAAGGGGATTTAGGCATTTGATCTCCAAAATGAAAGTTCATTCATGTTAATTTCCTGGCCACTGGTAAAACGACGAACGCGATGGTTTGTCCTCTCCGTTCGGCGAAGTATTATTAAATTCTGCACGCCTTGCCTTATGAAGAGAATCAAAATTGTCAAGGTTCTGGCGGCCCATACCTCAAGTCCATAATAACAAGTTATTCATAATGCGACTTTGGGTAACTCAGGCTTCCATGATCTCCTTATGAGAAGGGACAGAGTGAAAACGAGGGAGGTGAGCGAGGTACTATCTATTTGGAGGATATTATACCCTCGTATATTAATTATTGCTTAGATAATTCACCGTTGAGGCAGATGAAAGTACATGGTACGTTAGGAGGAAAGTGAGGAATCATCGAGTAAGAAACGCGATATGTGAGTTTCTGATTGAAGCGGAGAATCCAAACGTCCCATGGGAATACGTGAAAATTCATTTCTCAATCTGAACAACCGATTCCGACTATGAACAGAAACAAGTAAAAAATTAGATGAATTTCAATGAACGACAAGGGAAGGCTCATTTCTTGAACAAATTCCGAGTTTCTTTGGAATGGCATGACTATGTGAAAATCAGAAGAAAAGTGTTCGCTATCATTCTGGACGTTTTTTGCGCAATATAAATGGCAAAATTAAAGCCTATTCTTTCCTCGGAATTTTTCGGACGTTCTCAAATGTGAACTTTTGCTCTTTAGACGTGGAACTATTACGCAATCCGCTGTAGATCTTTACACCATCGTCACAGCTCACAGAACCCGGGACTTTTCCAATTGTTGGATTTCATCACCGTCCAGAATTTTAAGAAGAGCGCTTTCGAATGATCTCGATACGATTTTTCTGCTACCGGTCTTGTTGACATCGACCTTTCTTTTCAACCACGGTTGCATGTTAATGATTTTTTTTTCCAGCTAAACTACTGTCATAGGTCTTGCTATGTTTGCCTTATCAATAGGTACGGTAGCCCCTATTACCTTTCTTCATCCCCTTCTCGCAACAAAATTCAACTTCTTCGTATTCCTCACTGAGAGGATCAACACCAACGAAATCTGCCATACTTCTTCCTCTCTCACCATAGAATCGCTCCAGCAAATTTGAGGCAACATCTCCCTTGGGTTATGTAGAACAGTGAATCTTGTTTTTGGAGGAGGTGAATTTCATTTCGTTTTTTTTTCTCCCCCTGGGCAGCCACTCCTGGAGGGTTTTCGGGGGGAAGAGACCAACTATGAGAAAGATATTGCCTCGTAGATGACGAAAAGTCGCATTTTTGTCGTTGGCGATGCTTCATTTCACCATAAAATATGAAATTAGTTGTCGCTCAAATATACTCAAAGTGCTTACTCCTGTACCGTCCCCTGGGGTTGTCGGATACTGTGCCGAAATTATACCGGATTCAAGACTGTTTTAACCTTCGTATCGGCATCTGGATCTTCTATTTTTCCATGTAAGAAATATTTTCATGCTGAGTTCATGAGTTCAGCTGAGAATGAAGCTGTGGTTAGCATTTATTGTTCGATGTGGTGGGATATGCAGATATCTTATCCGGACATCCTTGAATTAACAGGATGGCGAGCACCATGGATTCCATGCTTCTTGAAGGCATTCTCTCATCGGACCTATTCGAGGTGGTTCGAGGAACTCCAAATAGGCCTAACATTCCACGTCCCACTGAAATGGTTCATCAAACGCGAAACAGGCCTCCAGTCGGTCTATCGTTACATGTCAACTCTGAAATGCTTCATGAACGTTTGAATAAGCCTGCTATTGGCTTAATGTAACACGCCCTCGAAGACCACGATTCATCCTTATAGCCCTAATTGGCGCCGTAAGTCGAGAATTGAATTTCTTTTGAAAAGTGGAAGGTAGGCCTTTATGTGTCTTGAAGGCGGTCTGTTGGTTATGCCTAGACCTAATGTTAGTGAGTCCCTTAGAGAGGCGGGGGGGATTTGAAGGGAAAGCAACGAAAATTGGTTTTCAGCTATAATTCATATGGCCTTGTCAGTTCTTCATTTCTTCTTTTTTTCATCTCCGGAACCTGTACAATGGAAAAGTGTTTCGACCATTCAGCGTCATTTCGTCAGTCGTCAACTTCTTTACTAGAAATATCCGACGACATTTTCGCGGCTCAAGGAAGACCTGAAATCGACGGGCTCATTCAGACGACTTATGCATTATTTTCCCCGCACATAAATACATACTAGAAGTAACCAAGCATCATTCACGGAGCACCGTCTGTCATATCCGCCTTCATAATGAAATCTTGAAGCTCGAACTCTAAAACAAGGAGCTCAAGCTTCGAGCTAGGGCTGAGGTTGTACCTAGTATTTATAGGGCAAATTATCTTTCTTATGGGTAATCACTTTCCTTTGAAAATCCCCCCGGAATGGCTACTCCAGTGGGAAAGGAGGTGACACGGAATGAAATTCACATCTTCAAAATCAATGTTCTTCGCCACCCCGGGGATATGGAGCTTCAAAGGAGGATGCCAGCGTTCAATGGGACCACTGTCCCCCGCGATACAAACCAAAAACAGATGTCAATCGATACATCATGATGAATAGATCAAAATTATCAATGGACACAAATCTGTCAGAGTGCGATCATTGAGTTATGCGTAGGAAAGTAATAGGCGCGGTATGATCGATCAGACGCTTAATTATTCACCAAAAACTACACATTGCAAATATCAACTGCTCCGGTCAAGAGCAATGTGCTCCATTTTGTAACAGAATGAATATCAGTTAGTCGCCTATTGATTGGGTGCTTTATAAAGCATAAATGATACATTTTTCTACAAATCCTCGAATATCATTGACATATTTTCTTTCTCTATCAGAAGCAGATATTAGAGGGAAAGAAATTTCATTTTTTATATTCCCACATGAAGCCTATCTATAGGTAAACGGATGATATTATTCAGATGAATGGTTTTTCGTGCTGATGTAGAATTTTACCAAGTAAAATGGAGAACGTGATATTATTTTCTTACGTCTCCTGAGTCACGAGCAATACGTTTTCCAATGGACGTTTACAAAATAGATAGAAGTGTATATTACGGTCATCTTCATAATGTTTCATCCCTTTCAGTGACGACTGATGCAGCCCAATTGAAAAGTCGTCAATTGAACTGTTAATTGACTCATTGGAATGGAATTCACCTAGTTTTATTCACCTAATCATGACCATAAATCTAGGTGAATTCCATTCCAATCATAACCAAGATTAGGCTCTCGCGCCATCAATCAACCTCTAATATCACTTACGTTTTAATTGCAGGGCAAAATCCATGATAATACTTTATCCTGGCGATATCAAGGAATAAAACAATCAATTGAATCAATATAATTACGCTCCAGATAAACGCTATCTTTCGAGCGGTCTGAAGTCGGTCTCGGTTGTCGATTGGAGTCAATGCTGATGATAGCTGTTCGCGTTGGTACAGATAGTGTAACGGAATATAAAACACATAAAACCTGAAAATAAAATTGTATAATAATGCGGGTGGGATTCTTTCTTTGTAAGCAGTGCTGGAACAAAATTTTCGAATTATTTGGATTTTTCTCAGATGGTCTGAAGTAATCACTGTTTTACTCCGCTTTCTAAGGTTATTGATTGAAATTAAAATTGAATTTTGTGGAATTCCCGTTATTATTTCAAGGTTAGAAGCAAGAACAGGCAGTGCACATGTGTATATATTCGTTCTGAACAAATTTTAAGTTTTTTAAAGCTT
Organism: Darwinula stevensoni; assembly: GCA_905338385.1. Lineage (NCBI taxonomy): Eukaryota > Metazoa > Arthropoda > Ostracoda > Podocopida > Darwinulidae > Darwinula > Darwinula stevensoni. Next base: position 59,287 of record CAJPEV010001018.1, read on the forward strand.
TTTATCAATAGAATCATAATAAAAGAGCATCATTGCGGAAATCATGAACACCAAAAAAAAGCATTTGAATTGGAATCGTTCGCTTGTTTTACATTGAAAATTTTTGGAGCTGTTTCCATGGACTCGTGAACATGAACGACCTTGAGCTGAACATGTTCCATTCCTGGAACTGTGGGATCTCAGGAATTTCTGAAGAAAGATGAATATTATCTGGAATTTGAGAGGGAAGATCATCCAAAACATTCATTTATCTCTTTCTGCGAAAAGTGCCTAATCTCATTCCTACTTCCATATCAATGTTGTTTACACTTGAACCTCTGCTGCTAATCTGTGAAAATTATTTCCTGAAATATCTCAAGGAGCAGTTGGGCATATTTCAAGTAGGAATTTCGACAATTCACACGAAGGTTGACAGGCTTGATGATGGAGTTCTGAAGAAACCATTTTTTTTATTTAGTCGTATCCTCTAGGAATTCGTATGCAGGAATTCTACTAATATTCTTGATTATGTGATCTTGAAACTCTTCGAAGCATCGTGAGTATGATGAGGTCCAACTAATACATTTCAGGGACTCACAGGGGAATCGCTTGGAAGACATATAATTCCGATGGGGAAGATACGGATAAACACGAAACATAAAATAAAACTCATTCAGGTTATGAGTAGTTAATGCATCGAAAAATTTGTTCGCAACATTTACATTATCAGTGGAAATACTGGTCATTAAAAAGAAGCCGAGGAAATCTGATTTTCAAAGTTAAGGCACACGTTGTATTACTTTATTACTTACGTATTATTACCACAAAATCAATTATTACGTATTAGTATTACGTATTATTTCATTACGTTGTAACCAAACACATGGTAAAACCAGTTAAGATATAATGTATTCGAAACTTTCTGCTTTTGCAGAATTTCAGCTATAACTCATATTCTTCTGAGATAATAAAAAAAACCTCTTGAGAATGGGAGACAGAACCCTTGGACTGATGAAATCATTTAAGAGACAATTTGGTTTTCACCGAAATTCTGATATAATTAGAAACATCATCTAACCTTGGAGCAGGCGAAGCAGGAACGGATGTCGTTTGGGACATCTGGGACCTATAAGGGACTTGAATTACCCAGAGATCCAACGGGCCATCTGGAAGGGCGCTAGCCTCAGAGATCCTCCTATTCTCGCCAGCATCAGTGGGGTCCTCAATTTGGAATTGAATTTCTTGCTCTTTAGGGATGTCAAATCTCTGTTTTACCTCATCCCACAGTGAATCCTTCACATATATTGTCCATGGTATAACTTCCTCAGCAAAATGCACGCGATATCGTCCCTTTTTCACTCTGTTCATGACGATATTGATAGACGGATCCTGTTGCCTTAGCGTTTTAGACTAAGGAAATAACTACGATTGTCTCCATGTCGTAGACCTGTATTGAGATATGACGTCAAGGGACCGGAAGATAGGAAGATGAGAAAAATTCATTTGAAGTTAAGATACGGAGTTGAGCACATGCTAACGTGGCATATACGACAAATAATATTTCCTAGAAACACCGAATATTCCAGCGAAAGAATGAGAATATTCTGCGGCACAGGTAATGATTGAGGAGGCACAGGTTAGTTTTTAATATAAGGTGGACAAGGTGGCTACAAGTTTTCGTAATGTGCCATTTTGTTTCTAATGAAGATAAAAATGAGAAAAACGCTTCTTAATTATTAGAAAACTCACAAGTTCCATGTGCTTATAATGTCTGTTCAAATTGTCCTCCTCCATTTTTTTAGATAAAGGGAACTCTGATGGCGAAGTTTTCTACTATCGACTGAAGAGTTTCACGTGTCACTATCCTTTAGGTCAAAAATCGTCGCAAGTTTTTCTTCAAAGATATTCTCCTTCATATAGCCCCAGAGAAAATAACCCAGAGGGCATTTCTCGCTCGCAATTCCTCTCCTTCCCATTGTAGATCCGTACTTGGTCGTAAATGCATGTTCCGCTCTATTGCATCTTTCGAAATAAAACTTGGAAAACCAAACTCCGGAATGTTTCACGCAAAAGAAGATACGAAGTATAACGCACGGTGGTGCTCCATATACAGCTAAACTTTTTCCAATCATCTGTCTGCAAATGGCCCAAATTTGCTCGATGGGCCGAGCCTGAGGGCAGTTGGAAGTATTACTTTCTCTAGTCACAAACTTGACGCAATGGGACATATTGCGGCATTTTGCAATTAAGGTAATGAGTGATCAGGTTCAATCTTCGAGATTCGTATCATTCGATACGAAGGGAACTTATGCGGACCAGACGCATGAAATTCCTGCCAGACCAGAAATTGTTCGGTGAATTTTGCTTCGGGTTTTAACTTGAGGTCATGGACCGCGTCGTTTTCGTTGACACCCTTCACGAAAAAGGTCCTACGGTAATCCTATGAGTTTTTTTAAACGAAACGCTTCTAGAAGTCCCATGGGAAGCCTGTAAGTTTCGCATAAAATCCTGTAGGATACCGATTGGAACCTGTAGGATCTCATAGCCAACGTATACGATCCTACTGTTTTGGATTTTAAAGGTATCCTACAGGATTCTAGGGCATCTTAAGGGAGTTCCGAAATTCCCAAATGGAATCCGAGATAAACGTGCTGATCTGTCAAAACTAATCCGTGGTAACTTAGGAATATTGAGGCCTGAAATATCTGAAGGGAATTCAATTCTTTGAGCGCTGACTCGTTTTTTTTATATATTATTCTACCAGTTTCAATATATTTATTACATTTATTAATAAGTGTGATATGGAAATCAACTGGTAGTGAAATATGGGGATTGGTTCAGAAAAATATGCGGTAAAAAGGCTTACTTCAGCGTCACGACTCTTCAGACCATTTCGAACGATGCCAAATTCTATACGAAGCCCGTGATTGGCAAATAGAATATTAGCACGAACCGAAAGGAAAAGTAGGGAACCCACGGAATGCAATTTTGCAGTGACAATTTGGTGGCTGCACCTTCAAGAGGATTATTCAAACAATATTATTATTATGACTTGATGATCAAGGGAGGAACGTATATACAGGGCTGGCCAAAAAGGTAACGGAAACTACAATAAACTTAAAGATTATTTTAATGTATACACACATTTTAACTGTACAAATAAAGTGCGCATGAATTGAGATCATGTCATTCACTTTCAAGTTAATAATTTCCGTCACTCCCATCACATGAATATATTGATATTTATTATAATTACCTAATGTTGCTCCGAAATGGGAAAAAAATTATACTCATTTTCTGTGACCATTTTTTGGCCCATCCTGTATAAATGACTTGGCAGTGGTTGGAAATGCTCCCACAAGAATCTTTTAGAGGATAGGTCCATCTAATAACATGGATATAGGCGGTAACGGAACGCCGCTTGTCCTCGAACCTCGAAAACGCGTCGCGGAAACGGGTATTACGACCTAAGGTCCAGTTTCATCGAGCGGCATCCCTCCCGGCCGAGAACTGCCAAGAACCACTTTCCAGTGCGGACTGGCTCTCCAGCAGGGAAGAAGTCCTCGGTGACCGCGACCGAGATGTGGATGGGGTCGCTGTCCCGGTCCTTGCTGCGAGGGTCATTCAAGTCCTTCGCCGCGTTCTTCCCTCTCCGCCTTTCCTGTGTTTTTCGATCATTATTCGTCCTCCTGACCAAGCATCAACAAATCATGATTAAATTAGTAAATTATAATCAGTTCATTATTTTCAAATATCGTCATTTTAGAATAAAGCTTTAGCCGAAGGCCTTTCGACAGGTCAATTACGGCGCCCGAACACCGTTGGTGTGACAAGCAACCGTGACACTTGTCCACATTTAATATCGGTCGCCGTTCCACATAAAAAAGCCGGATTGTCAACAGCGACTGATGAAACCGGTCGGCCGTGATTCATTACGGGAAATTGAAACGTCTTCTCGTTAAGGTTACGGTTCACAGGTGCGCGGCTTAACCACCCCTTCTTCAACTCGCCCTTGCAGCGTGGATTTAAAATTTAAAGCGCTTGCTCTTAGATGAGAAGAAAGTGCATCGTTCAAATAAAATGTTCATGCAAGGCATGCCGAGCAGTTCCTCCCCAAGGCGACGCCTTCTTCTTCTTCGACGCCCAAGCCGACTCTCGTGTTCGAGGCCCTCTAGGGCCTCGAAAACGAGAGTTTTGCGAATTGTGTGCGGTGTGTGTGAAGCAAAATAAACCCAAAAATATGCAAAATTGAAATTGGAGCGAAAGCAATTATTCACTCCAATACCTAGAATAGCGCATTTAATCCAAAAGCTTTCTAAACGAAACACAGCCCAATCCTTCCAGATTAATTAGCAATCAAAAAACTTAAAAATACAATTTGCTGGTATAGTCGTGAAACACCGCATGGGACGACGTTTTTTCCTGCCTCTAGGCTTACGCGACACCTAAAACTGCGGTTAGAGGGCGGTTCGAGGTTACAAGGTCAGGCCGCTGCACGAAGGGGAATATTGGCAAGAAATAAAAAAAGAAGAGGGAAAGGAAAAGCGAGATTCGTAATTCTGCTCTTCCCCCCCCCCCCTGCTCATTTCCCAGCAATGGCGTGCAGAGTTTTTGCCAAAATGGGGCGGCCTCAGCCCAATGACCGTTCACCCTCGCCTTCATCTCGGTTCCACGTGACTTTTACTTTCCTCTCGTGGGAAAGGATTCCTCCGCAAGCAGGATCTTCAGAAAGGTAAAACTCAAAGGTGAAATTCCGGTTAACCAAGGTTCTTGTCTTTGTTATCCTTGCGTGACTTCTTGGAACTTCGCTATCCCCCATTTGGCTTGGTAGCCGTCATAAGTAATGAGTAATGTTCTTTGTGTCGTGATGGGAATTGTTTCCTAAGACATTAGGCAAAAAAGTTATCTCAGGATCTGTGAACTTTCGACTATTTAGCTCGGAATAGGTTAATATGAAAATGCATTCAGGATTTTTCGACTGATGGTCGGATCGACAAATCGTGAAATAACATTAATAATATAAACAATATTCCTATGCTAATGTAGCATAGGAATATTGAATAAATTTTGCATACTATTTCCCTATGAGATTCTCTGGCGCAAGTCATGCTTTTATTCTTAGGTCCCAACACCCACATGGGTGCTGGGATTACCATACATTAAATATAGTCTCAGTCTGAATGTCACACTTATCATATCAGGTGAGAATTGCATCAGAGTATTCTTGAAAGAAGAGGTAATTCTGGGGTAAGAGATGGCCAGAAGGTAACAAAAGGTATATTACGGGTGAAAAGGACAAATAAAATGCAGGTAAGGTACAAGTAAAATGTAGCATTAATCACAGGTAAAAGGGCGGTAGATAAGAGGGGAACGGTAACATATTGAGGTAAAACTGAAGTAAAATACTGGTAAAATACCGGTAAAGGAGTGGGTAGAGGTAAAACGTTGAGTTTAAACTGAGGTAAAATCCAGGTAAAAAAGCGATAAATTCAGGGGGAGTGGCAAAATAGTAACTGTGAAACTGAGGTAAAAAAAAGAGGAAAATTTCCAGTTTTTTATTATCTGCAGTTTCACCGTCCCAATTTTACTTCAGGTTAAAAAGAAATTGTAAGGGTGGACCGCAAAAATGAGCCATCATCAGAAGCAACCAAAGGGATAACAAATGAATGCCAACAAATGAAGCGGCAGTCAAAATGATTGCAGGCTGCATACAATGATGTGGCTGATGTGGAGTTTGCTCCACGATTAAAGCTGCTGCAGAAGTACTTAATGGGAGGTGCGAATCGGTCACGGCATCGTAACCGAGAACGACAACAATGGTAACGACCACCACAACAATAACATGGTAAAAGGGGATAACAATAATAATGAGGTAGACCGATGAGAAACACTCGGTTTCGCTCTTTAGCAAGGAGAGTCATGAGCGAGTGAGAGGAAATTGGTCACTGAGGTCGAGCATATGCTGGATAAGATTCGAGGCTGTCGGAAATGGGATCGGCAGTCGGGCGTTCTGTTGTGCTGGGGATATACACTGGGGCTAAGTAGTCGTAGGCGCTCTTCTCCGTTGGTGGATGCAAGTGGTTGTGGGGCGAGACTTCCCATGCCGTTTCTTCATATCCTCCTTTCGGTTGGTCTTCCTCGTCTTCCAGGTAGAGGTGGATGGTGTCCTTCGGGTGGATGCCGGTGGCGTGGATGTGCATGAGGGTGTGTTCGATCACCTCATATGGGGGTTTCTGAGGTTTGCGGCGACGAGAGGATATGGGGGTCCAGTCGCCGTACTCAAAGGCCTGCGGCAAGTTGTCAGGTTCCTCCTTCGGCACCTGTTGAAAGGTGTAAGATTCTTCCTTCGGCACTTGTTGAAAGTTGTAAGTTTCCTCCTTCGGCACTTGTTGAAAGGTGTAAGGTTCCTCCTCGGGCAACTGTTGAAAGGTGTAAGGTTCGGCCTTCTCCACCGCAGGTTCCTCTTTTATCTCGTAGCCAGCTTTCTTGACATTCGGCATGACATTTTGCTTTCCCAGACCAGCAATCGGTTTCCCGCCGACTCGGATGACAATCACTCTGCCCTTTTCCTCTTCTGTGGGAGAGTTTTCGCTCGGAGGTGAATGTGCGGACTCGGTCGCTTGAGGGGAACTGGGACCGCCGTTGGGTTCCTGCTTCGTCTGTTGTCGGGTGTCTGGTTCCGCTTTCTTCTCGTGCCCGCTGTTCTTGGCTTCCTGGCTGCCATCGTCTTTCTCTCGATCGGCATCGCGTTCATCGTCCTGGGAAATGATTATCACCTTGCCCTCTCCCGAGCCGTGGGAATAGCTTGCCCTCCCAAGTGCAGGAGCGGACATGGTCGAATGAGAGTAGATCGGGTGTGGAGGGTAAATCGAAGGAGGAAGCCATGACTGCTGATGAAAAAAGGGGGGGAATGGAGACAAATGCGGTAAGAAGGGTGCGATTAAAGGCATCGGCGCTTTGCCGATTTGGGGCGGAGGCAGTAAAGGAAGACGGGATCTGGAGGAGGTGGATCTCTTCGATTCCAGGACTTGGAAGTCGGCATCCGCTCCTCCCTTCATGAGTTTCATCGCCGCCCAGAAGCCGTCCTCCCACGCTTCGCTGCAGCCGCCGGGGATCCGGTACGACTGCCTGTTCCAGCCGGCCCGACTCGAGAGGACCGGTCTGCCCTCTGCGTCCTCCCGCCTTCGCAGCCAGGTCGACAGGAATCGCCTGGCGGACGCGAGCCTGGATCATGGATCACGCCGTTCAACGCTCTGCGCGGTTCGTGCGGGATCGAGGATGTGGGACGTGCGACTCACGGGGATTCGGGCGACCTGGCGACCTTGAGCGGATCGGCTGCCGAGACGACGCCCGCAACCATGCAGACGGCAACCGCTGAAATCACCTGCAAAACGATCGGGCAAAAAAAACCATTACACCGAGCCGCATTCCTCAAATTGATCCCATTGCAATTTACGTATTGTGACCGATTCGGTGGCGTGGCAAAAATCCGCTGTTCGTAGGATTGCTAAAATGCACAAGTAGGACGGAGGGCGGGATCGAAGCATCTTCAGCTGTGAACAAAGAGGGTCAACGACGAAATAATGAAAAAATCACCACCATCATTATGATAGTAGCAACATAGAACGCAGGAATTTTTACCGGCTCCAATTCACATGTTCATCATGTAAAATATAGTAATGTATTCACGGAAACCTCGATTATTATCACACAAATTCCTGTCTTCGTTATTAGCTCAGCGTCAGGGTCGTCCCGGGGTCCAATTTAGTCATCTCGAGAAGTCACGTGATAGTGATTAGGCAAAACGTTTTAAAGCGATTCTTCGGGAAAACGAAGCGATGGAACAAGAGGGTTAAACCATCCGGTTTTTCGGCTTTTTTAATCGCCATTGGGGAGCAGCCTCACAAAAGAAACGCTTCAAACCTCATCGCACCTAAATTATTTTAGAACATCGAACTCATTTAATTAATTGCATTTATCACGCTCGAAAGGAAAGTGCTCCGAGATGACGAACGGTAAGTTTGCTTACCGATAGGTTAAAGCGTTCGCTATTTTTGCACGGTCCTGTGCAGTTTTGCCTCCGGACGAGAGAGGAGCCTCCGTGGAAGCAAATTTTAAATTAAACGTGCTATTTGGCGTCTCGTGCGGGATTGTCTCATGCATTTTATTCGCCCGTCTTTCGAGCGGGACCGAAGGAAAATCGAGAAACGCGAGTCCATTTCCTTCCCTCATCTATTTCCCTCATCTACTTCCCTCAGTTATTTCCCTCAATTACTTTCTTCGATGCCAGAATCGAAAAAATCTCATTATAACGGCTTCACACCTAAAAAAAATCCTAGGAAGTCCGGCCGCGTGACACGAATTACACCGTCATTTGGAGTGCAAGTGGGTCGACCGGCAACAAAACCTGTTGACGGGCAACAAACCCGGTTGACAGGTAATGAACCGGTCGCCGGTTGGCGCGTTGAAAGCATGCATACGCGCCGGCGAAAGGGATTCGCCTCGATGGCGTCGATCATCGCGAACCCGCGAGACGCATTTCCACGATCATTCCGAATCCAGGTCGAAGATATTGCAAAATTGTTGCCAATATTGCGAATTCTAATATGTATAGACAAGCCGACCTGAATCGGCTAGTCAATGGGTCGGCCTGGGCCAGGAGTTTGTCAAACAGCTAGCCGGTTTTGTCCGGCTCGCGGAGTCCTCTTCAGCAGCTGGTTTTTGGAAAAGCATTCACATTTTCATCCTGTTAGCAATTGAAACTCGGGTGGCAGATTTGCGAATGCGGACCCAATCACCCCTGAGAGGTTCCATCCGGTCCCCAGCTGAACACGTTTGACACCCCTGGCCTTAACTAAGAGCACCCCCCCCTCTCCCCCCTCCCCCCCCTTCCCCCCCTTATATTAATCAGGATCCCGACCACTTTATCGATCGAAACCACGTCCTCGTATTGATCGGAACTCTTTTCCCGTATCGATCACGATCCTGTCCGTATCGTCCGCCAAGTCCATCTCCATCACTTTTCGTGTCGGCCCATGAGTGAAAATACGGACAGAGAAAATGGACGGTTACGATGCGGCCAACGGCTTCTTCCCGATCCAAGGGGAAAGCGCCCCTGCCTTTTCCCAACCAGATGGAATCTCACTCCATTTCAGTATCTCATGTATGGGAGATCTCATCTCGGCGAGGAAATCAGCCTCCCTCCAGCGTGACGAAAGGGGAAAGTGTTACACCCGGTGACGTTTTACTCCTCCCCGCGGGAAAGTCCGCATCGAGGCGCGAACATCCCTAAGTAGGGGGAGGGGCCCCCAAGACGCTCGATGCCTCTCCCGATCTCGAGAAGGGATCCTCCAGCCGCAACGTCCGGAAGGAGAGTGCTCCCTCGAGAGAGCGAGAAAGACACCCGGAGCCATGCAGAAATAGGCGCCGCGCATGCGCACATCGCTTGCAGGCGTACAAACCCCCAAGCGTAACATATACGGGGGTGTATAGACGATCGTGACTGAGTGAGTGACAGAGTGACTGACGTTAATTCTAACAACGTTCCAGATGTGATGAAAGGATGAAACTCGATGCACGAATAGCCTTTCGGTCCCTGATCACACGTAAAACTCCGACTTCGGGGGAGGGGGGGAACCGATTCATCATGCCGTGGCCTAACCCACGGATGAACGCTCAGGCTAAACCATTCTCATGGACTTTCTTCCTTCCAGGAAGGCGGGAAGGAAAAGAGCCGTTGGGTGGCGTACTACAGATGAAGTTGGGCTTTGAAGGTAGGTGTGCCCCGAGGGGGCCGATTTAGCTATATTTAATCCAGGAACTTTTTGCCCTATCTGACCGATAATCCTGCCTCATCCTCACGAGTGAGGCCTTTCGGCCTATCTCTTTCTAGGTCAACGGCTGGGTCGGAAGACACGACAGCGTGCCGACACGCTTGCGGATGCGAATGGGTTACTTATTTTTCTAGCAGGGAAACGGGTCGGAAGATTTTCCCTAAATCTTGCGATTTAGTGTGTCGATGCCCAACCCGCTTAAGGACGCATCGGCCGATGCCTTTTCCATGCGCACAAATCCTTTAACGAACGCATATAAAGCTATGGGCTGCCTTTACGGAGTGACACCCGTGTGTTGCCCTAGGAAGAGTCTGAGAAAGGGACTCCATCGGTGTCCTCGTGCTCGAACATCGACATGAACATAACGGCAAATGCTCCCCACGCGACCAACATTGTCTACAAAGAATTACAGCGTTAAAATGCTGAAGTAATGAGCATTTGTGTCTGCTACAATGTTTGTTTTTAGAGCTATACAAAGAGTGTGCCTACCGCAGACAGGAACTAAATTCACCCTGCACTAAACGACGCACTGTGAATTGTTCCCTGATGGTCACAATTGTCGGTGATTGTTACCCCATGCTAGAAGTCATATGACGTCGACATGAATATTTTCTGATGTGACCCCATGCGTTCCCCCGAACCAAGGAGCTTTCACCGGATCATTATGGGTGAGCTTCGAAAAATGATTCCCTGAAATCATTTTAAATTTAATTTAATCATTCATAATTTTTTTTATCACCGAGAGCCGAAGGCCCGTCCTTGGCGAGTTTGTTTGCTAGGTATTAAACATATCTTAAACAAATTTTTTAGGGGATCTCCTAATATTTTCTTTTCCCAAAGGCCCGCATACCGAATTTTAACTTTCCCTGCAGATTTTAAAGGATTTAAGAAAGTTTTCATCGTGACGGGAATATTGGGAAAAGGAGAAGTAAAAAAATCGCAAAAGTCCAAATTCGGGAACAGTTCTCCGAGTGCTAATTACCCCCTAAAATATTAATATTTTAAGCAATGCCCTTCTATCTCATAACTGCAACTACTTGCGTGCTTAAAACATGCTTGGAATAAGCGCAATTTGAATTAACATTTTGCAGCGTCAATGAAAATTATTTAAAGAAACGAGAGATGCAAATTTTTTCGCAACATTTTATCGTAACGATCGAAGCTTCAGCATATGCATCGCTATTCGAGTTTTAATCTGTGAAAAATTAATTTCAACGAGAACTAGACCAATATATATATACAGTAGCGCTCAAAAGTATTAGCACGATGTGATTTTTCGGCGTAAATCAACTGAGCGCTGAGAAAGAGCGTCTTCCGACTGGAACACAACATGCGAGGCTATTTCAAACTGGTCTTCGTAGTTTGAACACAGAGAGATCGTTTTGATTTTTTAATTATTTTTTAAATCTATTTTCTGTTGGCGTCAACTGTGCACCTGTAATACGAGGTCTGGCACTAAAGTTCAAGGACTGATTTTTTTGTGAGTTTGTCAATATCACAAACATTATTTTCATTCCTTGGACTGATAGATTAGCACCTTGAATGAGAGTTTGGCCGGGAATGTAGCAACGCAGTGTGTAAGGCGTCTGCCACATTCCCAGCATGAAGCAATGCTTCATCACATTTTGTCTCAATCCGGGGAATACAGCTGAAGTAATCAATAAAATGTTGCATACTGTTATGCTCCAATGTTGTTATGCTCCAATAATTTAAAATGACCTTGAAGGTCTTTAGCAAGTATTGAAGACACTCAGATGCACCTCAACCCCAACCATCACCAACCATTCACCCAAAGGAAGGCTGAACCATTCATTATTTTCAATGTCATTTCTACTGGCTGAAAGCCTTGAAAACTATTCAATGTTCTTGGAGCATGATGAGACAATTCTTGCAAAATTTGATGGATCGCTACAGCTGTATTCCCCGGATTGAGACAAAATGTGATGAAGCATTGCTTCATGCTGGGAATGTGACAGACGCCTTACACACTGCGTTGCTACATTCCCGGCCAAATTCTCATTCAAGGTGCTAGTCAGATGAGAACTGACGCAGCACTGCCCAGCAGTCTAATCTATCAGTCCAAGGAATGAAAATAATGTTTGTGATATTGACAGATTAACAAAGAAATCAGTCCGGGAACTTTATTGCCAGACCTCGTATTACAGGTGGACAGTTGACGCCAACAGAAAATAGATGAAAAAATAATTAAAAAATCAAAACGATCTCTCTGTGTTCAAACTACGAAGACCAGTTTGAAATAGCCTCACATGTTGTGTTCCAGTCGGAACGCTTTTTCTCAGCGTTCAGTTGATTTACGCCGAAAAATCACATAGTGCTAATACTTTTGAGCGTTACTGTATATATATATATATATATATATATATATATATATATACATATTTTTTGCATTCCTACGGACTCACACCTCACATGTTGTGTTCCAGTCGGAACGCTTTTTCTCAGCGTTCAGTTGATTTACGCCGAAAAATCACATAGTGCTAATACTTTTGAGCGTTACTGTATATATATATATATATATATATATATATATATATACATATTTTTTGCATTCCTACGGACTCACGTGGGCGATCCTCATCATCCGGAGCGAGGAGGAGCGCGGTGCTTCACATCAGTAAAAAATGGGACTGAGACGGGACCGAGAGAGGAGAGAACCTGGTGAGAAGGAGAGACCAGTTTTTTTTTTCTCACCCTTCCAATTATTTTCATATTAATTAGTGGTGCTGTTCACATACTTTTCGTTTCCATTTCTCTCTCGTGGTGCTTTAATTTAAAAAATATCAAAGAATGAAAATGTAATCATCTGATCAACATATTTCGAATTTCTTTCTGCGTGGAAAAAAATTTTTTAAAAGCATGAATACTAATTTAAAAAACGGAGCTAATTAAAAAAATAAAGAGAAGCTTTGGATTGAAACATCGATGAGGATGTCTCATCAATCGCTCCTCGAAAGGATCCATCACCGCTTCATCGCTTCGGCGACGAAATTCCACTGGATTCGGAATAGATTCCATCCGGGAAAGTCGACATCCCCGACGAGAGATCGCTCCCTCGGGCAAGGTCCAGCGATCCCCTCGGCCCGCTTCGCACCCCCGCGGGCCACCCGCGGCCGAATGGGACCGGTTCCCCTAGGTCGGAGGAAGGCGTTGCGGCATCGCCTGGAGGCGGAGGGTGACGGGGCGGAGGCCCCGAGATCGAGGAGCTCCTCCTAAGGCCGATAGACACTCGAGAAGGGCAAGCGAGATCGGCCCTGTCACGACCAGGCGGTCCATCTCGGCGTGTCTCGGAAGAACAAAAAATAATATCCGGATCCAAGGCTCGGTCGATCGGGCCGTTTAGTTAAAGCTCATGGGAGCAAACTTCGGAGTGCAGGGTATTTGGTAATGGTATACGGATTATAGTGCAAGGATGCGAGCCTCGCTTTCCCTGCTCTGTTAATGCATGCATTAATATTTGCCTCGTTGAAGCAGGTCGTCCCAGGCATGTCGTTACTCGCAGGCTCTCCTTCATTTAGCCTTTGGTCACAACAACATTTTTAGCGGTCGGCTCATCGACACCTCACCTGCCATCAAATGAAGAAAATTCCCAGACACAGAATTAAAAAATGCCCTGGAAGCCATCCGTTACTCACAGCGTCCCCAGAGACCAAAAAAATAAACCATCTCGATGTCGGCCAGACGCACGGCGAGGCAGGCGCCATCTCTCGGCGGCATGAGAAAATCGTAACCTCTTTCTCGCTCGCTACAGTATTTGGCAGTTAGTGAGTCTTTTAAGTCAGTAACCAACCGACACATTTGCCTTTTTTTCCCCCGCCGAATCGCAAAGGCCAAACACCACTCCCTTATTTTTTCTCGATTTTTTTCTTCCTTTTTACACATTCATGCCATCCCGAAACGATAAGTACAAAGGCGATAGAGTGAATGCTGCCTGTGATAAATCTGGCTCGTGCGGCGTGCAATCTGCCATCGCGGAAGAATCAGGACGACCGTCGAAGGGGTCCACAGGGGATTCGTCGAGCCGAGAAATCCTCGAGGACTTTGTCCTTTGTCCTTCGAGGAACAGCGGGATTGCGGCAGTCTGAAGGACTAATAATTTCAGTTTCGTGTGAATCTGGTTTTCCCCTGGCCTTGCGAAATCTTCGGAGTAATGAATATTCATGTTTTTATACGAAATGCGAAAGAGCTCACTCGGAGGAACAAATACCCGCTAGAAAATCGGAACCACCCAATTTAAATTTTCTGCAATAAATAAATTCACGAAGACGTTAAAAAGATTTCGCACTATCTGTCGAGTCGGACTCGCGATCACCGGCGATCAGTTACCCGAACGCATCGCGTCCGGACGAAGAGCGAGCCACCTCATCCATAAGGAGAGCCGCGTGGAAGGCCACCGCCCAGGCCACAGTCGTCATCCGTGAGCCTTCTGCGACGGTCGTCATCCGTGAGCCTTCTGCGACGGTCGTCATCCGCGAAGTCGAAAACCAGAAAACTGGAGCCAGATCGCTTCGTGAGCTGTTCTCTCCCGTCCCCCTCTCAGATTGACGTCCCACGTTCCGATTGACGATCCCATTGCGATGTGCAGTTGGCCAGCGTGTCCTGTACAGTATATGACGTCTTGGCGAATCGGAATCCTTCCGAAGGAACAGCGCCATTTCGAGGGGCTCCCCATTTTAGCGGGAAATCTGGCGAAGTTGCTATATCTGACATGTCCCAGACGTCAACACGTTGAATATTTATGAGATTTAACCATGACCAAATCTCACGCAAGCCTGCTCGAACAATGACGCAAAGGACGCAAGTCGCGCATGGGTGTGAAAATGCTCTAGAATCGTGCAGCCGAGTATTTATTTCCGAAGCAATAAAAACTGGATAGTTGCAGTATGACTTACCGTCCCTTGAGCGCCAATCTGCTACGTTATTAGATGGGTTGTTTGATCATTAAGATGCTCTTGTCGATCCGCCTGGCGATACCCACAAACACGAAGGTCCCTCGTCGACCGCCCTTATGCCCATCTCTCTTAAATTATTGCCGTCCCCCCCTCCCCTCCCCTCCCCTCCCCCCCTCTTATTGAGATCGTTAGGATTCATCGATAAACTGCGTGGAATTCTGTGTGTCCTTGTAAGACTTTGCGTCGTTGGGCACCGACGTGACGAATCCCCTCTTCCGACTCGGGAAATGACACGACCTGGCGACGCCGCTTGGAAAAAGTGCATGTAAATCTCGAATGCATCATCCGATGTGTGTCAGAACCCTTGATGAACCCTTGATGAACGCATGATGAATGCATGACGAATGCATGACAAGCCTGGGAAGTATTTCCCTCCGAAACTCTGTGTATCAGTTTGTTTCCCTTCATGAACGAATAACGGAATCAGAGATTGGGGGATTTTTTAAAATTATTACTTGATTCAAAATTGATTTTTTTCCCTCATTTTTACTGCTCGCATTATGCACGAAATTCCTCATTATCTTGCTGCCTGACAAAGCCACTATATTTCCAATGACCAATGTATTTCCATCCCTATTTGAAGTCCTGCCGATTTATAATTGGCTTTAGATCTTCCCATGCTTTCCAAAACATGATGAAGCATTCAGAAGAATTTCCGATCGTTGCGCGTTTGATACTATAGCTTCCTTCACAAAAAACGTTTCTGTTTTTTTTTTCTGCTGGCTGAGCCCTGGCTTCCTTGCAGCCGACATCGTGGCCCACGCCCATACGTTTTCCCTTTCCTTCTAAAACTATGAAAGAATATGGAAGAGCAGAAAATTTACGTGATGTCCGTGGGGATCAATTATGGGTAGGATGATCAGTGTGTTCAATTTTCGCCAGAATGCTGTCGAATGATTGATGGCAGATCTTGGGAGTCAAACAGACAGGGGTCTTTCGCGTGTAAGTAGCATGCACCACATGAGCAGGTGTCAAGTTATATTAAGCCATTTCGGAGGATTCTCAGGATATGATTTTTTACATAAATTGTTCATATAAAAAGGGCAATTCATTTGATCAGAGAAAGAGAGTCTACTTTTGCACGGAAGGATCCATCTCACCAAGCGCGAATGTGGTAAATGAACCATCGACCCGAGTCACCCACTTGCGGCAGGTCACAAATCGTGCAACTTACTACCGTCGGAACGCGGAAGTCTGCCATAACCCATCCGGCTCCCCCGCCTTGTAGGACAGGCATGGAGAAGTGGCTCCACCAGGTAATCCCGGTTTCATGTGATCTTCACCTTGAAAGAAAGATTGCCAAAATCATCCCTGCTCTCACAAACCCCGAAAAAGTTTGCTTTGGCACGTTAAGCATCTCGGTGCAGAGGGCGTTGAGGTGGCAAGCCATTCTTGAAAAAAAAAAAGTGAAGACTTTTATATTTTTTCCTTAAATGTAAAGACTTGGTTAAGGCAATTTCTTGAGCCACAACCACCCCAAGCCCTCACCCCGAATCGGAGAGAAGAATAAATACGATTTTTGCGCATGCATCCCTTACAGAAAAATTTCATGGGATCCTAAAATATTTTCAACCATAAAAATATTATTGGATTCTTGTTTGATTCTTATAAGAATCCTATGAGATTTACTGTATTATATATTTAAAAAAATTTCATCGGTTCCGATTGGATCTCAGAAAGAAGAAACTCAGCCTGGGGCCTTTAATTATCCCATTCAAACTGAAGGCCAGTGCCCTTTAGAGTCCTGGCGTTCCAAATTCTTCCCTTACGAAAAAGTCCTATAGGAAACCGATACATATTTCTTATAGGAAACCTATCGGCTTTTTTATTGGTTTTTTGAAACATGAGAATCCTATAATATCCTTATGGATCCTATAGGATTCCAGACCTAGAGGATCCGGTGGGGGTTTTCGGGTTTCGAATCCCCGGCATTACAACCGGGATTATTACTAAATGGGATGACTAATAGTGTCAATATTGGCGCTGCTACTTGCTCTCTCTCTCTCTCTCTCTCTCTATATATATATATATATATACATACAGTATATATATAGCAAAAAAAAAACACAGGGGAAAATAGCAAAACCCGAAAGCTTAGGCTAAAAATATCGGCTACTGGTTCGACGTCCTCTCAGACGATTCAATTATCTTGCTGCAGTTTCCCTGTTGTCTGGAAGATGCCATGGTTCTCATTTCCCACGATATTTCGATCGTGAGAAGTGCGAGAACAAAGCCTGAGGGCACTCCTTGGATGCGAAGCAGTCGTCTTTCGGTTGTCGGGTATATCCAGGAAAATTATTACGATAATTAATTATATTATTATAATAAATATCCCGCCAGTTTGGATCGATCACGTGGTAGGACCTGGACCGCTCGGTTCCGCGCTGAAAATTTCAGAGAATCGAAACCGCCTCGAAGAAACTGCTGTGATGCCCTTCTTCACGGCCCCCGTGCGAACGCAAGTGGCGACGAGGCGATGCCACCGTCCCCTAGCGAGTACCACGGCAACTCTCGTCTCGTTGTTCATCCGAGAGATAGCGAGACGAGAGGGAATCTCAGACTTTCCGGTGAAAGTTGCCTCCCGTCCCTTTTGTGAGGCCGATTTGCAAATTTAATTTGGAAAATGCACATCCTCGGATGGTAAGGAAGAGTTCTGTCGAAACCCAAGTTCAGGCGTTCGGCCTGTAGAGCTGTCTCACACACACAAACACACACACACACACACACACACACACACACAAAGACACATTCGTTGCTCGTCCTCATTAGCAGTCAGGACCGCGCACACTAAATGTTTAACCTCCGGTCTTCCGGTTTGAATGATCGACCACCGTTTTCATGCCTACAGCAGTGAGCATCAAATGAACTCCCAGCTGGAGATTTCCTAGAATGCTTAATTTTCCAAGTTTATGATATCTCACAGTTAATACCAAACGAGCATCTAAAATTTTTTTTGATATCTCTCACGGCGAGAAATTGGCAATGAATTCCGTCCACGCGAAGTTGCGAGGCGATTTCTTTTTCTTTTCATGTTTGAGTTGTGCAAAAATTGATTCAGAATGGAATATTATCAAGAAGAATACGGACGATGATCGATTGGTCCCGACTCCTTCGTCGAATTCATATCAACTTTCATTCGTGCGAGTGGAGCATTTCTGGAATTAATTCTCAAAATTAATGTATTGATGAACACCCGTTATGGGGTCGTAGGGCGTTAGGGATCGACAGACGCAGCCTTTTCCCTGAAGGAATTCCCCTGAAGGAATTCAGAGGAGTTCCTGCAGGATTCGGGCGGGATCGATGAAAGACGCGACGCTTCCCAAGGGAGTCGGGGCGCGTCGAATGAGGCTGGAAACGCACAGCTGGAAAATTGGCACATGGAAAATGCATGCAGGAAAATGCATGCATCACGAATGCACAGCGCATCTGCATCCGACTGTGCCAAAATTGTGCCAAATTTTACTCTGGGAATCCGGGATTGGTGACCAAAGAGCAAAATCACTGCGAAAATCGAGCCAGTAGACATGATGATTTCTCATATACGAATACCAACTTAATAAGTTGGTATTCGTATTCTAAATGAAACTTCAAAATTAAGAAGGATTTTTCCATAATATGGAAAAATCCTATGGGATCCTATGAGAATCCAATAGGATTCTTATGAGAATCCAATAATATTTTTATGTTTCAAAAATCTCATAGGATCTTTTCGTAAAGGTATGCAATTCGTCATGATTTTTAAAAAGCAAGCGGGAACCGCAAGTGGCACAGCCAAATATAAAAATCATTACTCGTGGTAATCCTAACGGGCTGTTACAGAGTAATTGGGACACAGGCGGTATAGAAATGCGTTTAAAAAATTAATTCCAACCAAAATTTTCCGTCATTGTTTCGATACAAAATCTGAACTAGGGGATCCCTCAAACATGGATCGACCGACCTGGGCTCGTTTTTCATTTTTCCTGCGGCATTACCACTTTGGCGAATTTAACGTTTCATCCGTGCATTTATTTTTGGACGATTTTGTTACTCAGTAACGCTAGAAAACTCTCACACCCACTTCATTTTTTTAATCGACAATAAATGTAATTTAAAAAACGTGCCGATCGTTATATTCTTTCCTGAAAATATGAAAGCTCCTGGAAGTGAAGCTGCATGATGACAAAATGGTGTCAAAAATACGTTACGCCAAGCGCACGAAACAAAGGGTCACATTTTTCTTCGCATTCTTGCCATCGTTGGATAGACTATTCCAGGACCACACGATACTTCAGGTGAAACATATTCCTTGTTTTCATTTAGAGTCTGTTGTAAAGTCAGTTTGGAACTGCCTTATATCGTGGAAGAACGTGATATATTGAAATTTATTTGCTTTGTATGGCGAAATAATATGTAAATTACGCACGTTATATCAGTGTGCGCTTACTAGAGGAAATGTGAAAGACCAAAACATGCCAGGTAACGTGTCAGTTTGTGCAGACGTGGTACTTGACGCAGGCGCGGGGCTAGGTAGAGAGGATTTAGCTGATGTAGGCCCTGTAGGCAATCCAGGCGCAGTACTTCGTGGAAGCGCTGTAGTTGATGCAGGTGTAATGGTTGAGTTAGGAGCTGTAGTTGATGGAGGCGATGTAGTTGATGCAGGTGTAATGGTTGAGTTAGGCGCTGTAGTTGATGAATGCGCTGCAGTTGTTGGAGCCGCTGTTGTCGATTGAGACGATTTAGTTGGTGGAGGCGATGTAGTCGCTGATGTTGTTTCACGTGATGAAGACGCAGTCGTCCCTGCAGACGTTAGATGCTCTATAATCATTGCACCCGAGCTACTCCGAGGGGTTCCATCTGTAACATTCCATGTCCCTTCCTCTGTACAAATATAAGCAATGCTTAAATAGTCATAAGTCACGTTCTGGTTGCGAGATCTTGGATGTATCGCAACCGGACAAGAAGTTTTAAAAGCAACAAGAGATTCTTTGTGGCCATTTCATATCAAAATGTTTTCATTCTTTTGAAAGTAAGTATATCTAAATGTGCATCCTACTTGGAAATATTTCCAATTTATATATACATGCTAATTATGAAGTCACTCCTCATCCGCAATTACTAACAATCAAGTACCTGGACACTTTTTTTAAAAAACAATCGCAAAATCTTTTATGTAAAAAGTTCCATGAAAAAGTCTTTCAAATGCCTCAGCGACGAATTTTCTATTATTTTCCGAAAAAAAGTTATGAATTTTAAAAAATAAGGAATGACAATTTCCCTATATTATCCTAGATTCACTAGGAAAAGAGGGTGACAAGTAACCTTCAACCCAATCTTAGGAAAAGACAGTAGAGCATATTTCAAGAATTCATATACAGTTATGATTCATTAACATCATGCTTGCCTTCGAACTTGGGGATTGTCAGGTGACGGTGTGACACGTGACCTACCTCCACCCTGCACGTGCGAAGTAGATCATATGAGTCCTGTAATGTCAGCGAATGAGCTCGTAAACAGAGCGGGTGACTTCAATATCGGTGTTATGCTCCGGAATTCTACTTGGTCGGAGATGACGTTGCTGTTTGAGTCAGAATGGAAGTTCTGAAATAAGTTGAAACCGCAATTTAAATGTTAAATGTTGACGTTCGCGAAATTAGACTCATTTCGATCTTCTTGCTCGTAGAAAAAAAAACTATTGACCCTGTTTTAACGGGGTCACATAAACCAGTAGACTTTTCCCTGAAAATTATAAATAAAACTTAATAAATAACAATAATAAATAACTTTCAATGGAATGAAATACGAATCCCTAAAGTTTCCATACCTGCTATTTGAGATCATGGGTGTGGATGATTAAATCATGAGGATCATTGATCCTTGACCCATTTGAACGTTAAAGATGCAACAGATCAACGTCAAAGATGCATTATACGAGAATTTGCGAGTTGGAACTTATTTTTTATCTCTTCGTTTTGGATTTGAGTATGACCGATCAGTCGGTTGCAACAAGTGTTTACAACGAATTAGCTAATTTTGTTCGATAGACACTCACGTGTGTAGTGGAGCGAGAGTCTGGCCAAACGCGTCGAAATAACTATGAGGTCCTGCAAATCTCGCACTGGTTTACAATCGATCGGCGATGAGGAAAATCTGGAACTCGGTTTCCATGATCTGCCTTCACGGTTGACCCAACACTACCCACGACATGGTGTTCCTCTTTCGTTGGAACCGATACACCCATATGATCTGCCCATTATCGTGGACGACCACGATGGGAATACGAGTCTGGCGCACATCCTCCTCCCCTATGAGCTCATCGCAACTGCCGATGATTAGGCCAGTCCTCCCCTGTATCATTGGCCTTATTATCCCTTTCGTTCCATACATTTCTACGAAGTTCTTGCCATGCGGTCCGAATTTCCATGTTTGCTCAAATGTCTGATCGTCACAAGAGGACCCAGCAACTCCTCATACGGGCAGAAAAAATGCAAAGAAAGAAACGCCCTCAACGCGAAGCCGAACGCCACCACCCTATTTGAAGTCCTGCCGATTTATAATTGGCTTTAGATCTTCCCATGCTTTCCAAAACATGATGAAGCATTCAGAAGAATTTCCGATCGTTGCGCGTTTGATACTATAGCTTCCTTCACAAAAAACGTTTCTGTTTTTTTTTTCTGCTGGCTGAGCCCTGGCTTCCTTGCAGCCGACATCGTGGCCCACGCCCATACGTTTTCCCTTTCCTTCTAAAACTATGAAAGAATATGGAAGAGCAGAAAATTTACGTGATGTCCGTGGGGATCAATTATGGGTAGGATGATCAGTGTGTTCAATTTTCGCCAGAATGCTGTCGAATGATTGATGGCAGATCTTGGGAGTCAAACAGACAGGGGTCTTTCGCGTGTAAGTAGCATGCACCACATGAGCAGGTGTCAAGTTATATTAAGCCATTTCGGAGGATTCTCAGGATATGATTTTTTACATAAATTGTTCATATAAAAAGGGCAATTCATTTGATCAGAGAAAGAGAGTCTACTTTTGCACGGAAGGATCCATCTCACCAAGCGCGAATGTGGTAAATGAACCATCGACCCGAGTCACCCACTTGCGGCAGGTCACAAATCGTGCAACTTACTACCGTCGGNTAACTCCAGTTTCACCCCCCTTTCACTCTGGGAAAGGAGCGAATTTACTCCACCACCAAAGAATAAAATTTCTCTCCTCCTCCGTGAGTAAAAACGCTCCCATTATAAATTGATAGAGATGTCATGCAAATATAAAAATTCTGTGTGTCATTTCGTTCTCGTAGAGGCTTTGACCTACCTCTGCCTGTACTGATTACAGCGCATATCAGAGGGTGAACGACCTCTTATAAGTTCCTTAGAGGGTCCGACATATCAGTTCATTATTACCTCATTTAATTGAGGTGTGACTGAATGATGTTCACCGACACTCTCTGTATATTCTAGATCTCCTTTGCGAATAAAATTTTGCGTGTTTCATAAGGGTTCTCAATAGGAATATGAGCTTGTTTATGGCCTTGACTCCATGAATGTTTCTTGAATATGTGGATAATAAATGATAAAGTGTCCGTGTTTATTGATTCCTATAATGAGACTAGGCGAGACATATGTCG
>CAJPEV010001019.1:0-48105 GCA_905338385.1 Darwinula stevensoni
AAAACTTAAGTTGTTTGTCA
Source organism: Darwinula stevensoni (assembly GCA_905338385.1). NCBI lineage: Eukaryota > Metazoa > Arthropoda > Ostracoda > Podocopida > Darwinulidae > Darwinula > Darwinula stevensoni. The sequence continues at coordinate 21 of CAJPEV010001019.1, forward strand.
GTATAGGAGTTCCAGATCCTCAGAATTGATATTTTAGGAGGAAAAACGGGAAATTATCGATTGCAAAAGTAATTTTGAGACTGCATACATATGTGTATGATGATAACAATCTATGCATGCATGGAATACAATCCACTCACATTGGTGTCTCATGTCGCAATGATTATGAGGTACAACTCGAAAAAAGGGGAAATATCGGACCACTAAAAGAGGAATCATGAAAGAACAGCGAGTTAACCTGAATACGCACGCCTAGCAATACTCAATGGAACCCTTACCGATGTGGAGATGTAACCGGGCTGCCTGTCCCTGTAAAGCAAGTAGGTTAGAATGAGGTGCTTTTTTCACTCTTCACTCAATTCATCTGCACCTCCCCACGCCGCGTCGGAGGCCCACCTTTCCCGATCGATGTGCGATGTTCCATTGTGTTGAACGCCTTTGTATTCCTCTTGTATCTATACAGGAAGCTGCCACTCACGCTTTGTTCTACAGAATAAATATCTTACTCTTTTCGAAAATTATGGATGGAAGCAATTGCCGGACGACGAACATCGACACTTACTTTTCGAGGTAGTTTCCACATGACTGGAAAACGGAGAAAACAATGACCACCGAAGGGCGTTCTTACCTGGTCTTGCATCCGTACCAACCGCAGTACCAACAACATATTCCGTTCCATTGTAGAAACAGTGGAAGGGAAGTATTTAATGAACATAATATCATTAAGGATTTCCAATTAAGGTTTGAATATTACAATTAGTCAATAGATGCCATACTTGATTCTCATTTGACCAACTTGGGCGTATTTCTTACCTTCTTGCCAAAAAACATGCTTTGGCCCATGTCAATTGTCAGGGATACCATCTCCATGCCTACCATAGAAATGTCCTCCTGCAAAAGAGTGAAATCCACAAAGTACTAACCATGATACAGCAGAATAGGAATTTCGAGAATGGTGGTATGTCAATTTCTTTAGGGACGACCATCTTGAATGCCTTTTCCCGATTCAACCGTTCTAATAATAGGGACGAGTACCCAATAGGCTAAAGGGTGTCTTTACCGTTTTGTCATCTATACCCTTTGGTCCAGGGCATAGCAGTGCACATGCGCCAGACCAAATGGATTTGTTACCAAATGGCAGGTATTCCCTTTGGTCAATTTTCGAAAGTTGGAATTATTCTCAGGAAACACTTGTTTACTTCCTTGAGAAGTCTATTCCGAAATGATGCAAAAGGAACTCTTCTTACGAAACATACACACAGTTGGAATTCATGTAAACTCATGTTTATTCTTTGGTGAATACAAATAATTTATTGTCAAGGGAATCATGTGAAAAAATGGAAATACTTAAAACCAAAAAGCAGGGAAACCTAAAAGCATTGTTTTCTAGAAAAGTGAGGAGCACCGAACTCCGTTTAAAATCAAGTACTCAAAGCTGATACTTTTCGAATCATTTCATGCTGGGAATATAGTCTTCACTATCCACTCAAACTCTATGCAAGGTAGCACTCAAAATGATGTATACAGAATGAACAAAATGTATATGGGTATACAACAATATCTTGAAACAAGTGTAAAATGCTGCAAGAATTTTCAATAACTTGTAAATGAAGCCCAGAAGTAATGCATTATGTTCACCACAATTTACGTCTCCCAGATCTGCCAGATGAGGTATAGGTGGGAATTATACCATTGCATGTATTCAGCTGGCATTTAATACGATTCATTTAGTCATACCCTACTTGAGGCACAGAACTGAAATTCATGAAGCAATTCATGTTCATGGCACAGCAAAATATTGTGAATACATTCCTTCCCAGTAGCCTTGAAGGAGAGTCCTCATGCATCCTGATCTCCGGAGAGCCCAGAATTCTTGGAGGTGTGAAAACGCCATTATCAATACTTTGGTTAGGTTTGGTAGGTGGGTTTAAAATCTTCAAACTTCCTCAGAGAGCCAGTTCTCGTTATCACCCTGTATCCGGCCGTTTCCTCTGAGCCCGCGCTGTGGAAAAGAATAGTTTAATTGGCATATCATATTATACTTCTCTCTTCATTTGAGGCTGTGCTATTTCTAATAAATCCATTTCTGTGCACTACAGTGTTAATTGTGTGTTTTTTTACACAGCATCCCACTGGTGGATGTATATTTATATTTTATTTCATGTGAGAAATACCATGTGATGGTTCGATTCCTTGTTTGTCGCGCAAAAGTTACGTTTTAGTCATACTCATATTCGATTGAGAACCATGGTTATTGGATAAAAAATGGTTCAGAAACGAAGACATTCCTGATGAACAATGGCCTTTTTCATTGTATGAAGATTATCCATGAGTGAATGAAAAGGTGTCTTTCCGCAAGTTCACTGCAATCCAATAGAGGTGTCCACAAAAGGACAAATGTGGTGATGAGAATTATGCATTTCCCATCACATGGTACACGTACTACGACTGTCAACAATATGCTTGGGAAATACAATAGGGCGCAAGGCACACAACCTGTCTGTCAGAGAGGAAAAGTTGAATAGAACCCAGCTACTTCAACCAGTGATGGATGTGTTGACTCACTGTCGATCGAAAAAGGCGGACAGAGCATAGGATGAGTCACAACACGTAGTTGGAAGGAGACTTTTCCCTATACGAAGTCTTTCACAACTTTTTATCCCCGTTTCGTTGAATTAAAAAAGGCTGGAAAATACGCTTTTGGAAAGAAATGTTTCCGTAGGGATTTAACACTTAAAAATTAATGTTTTTACTAATTAATGTTTCGCCTTTCTATTACTGACCAATTCTGTAGGACAAAACACCTTCGAAAAAGTCGTCCCCAAAAAATATGCCCCCAGGCATGCATCTCAAACTTCACATTTTTCCTGAACTCAGTGTCTTAGTAGCCTCGTTCATACCAAATTTCAACTTTCCATGACATGTTTTAATCGAAGCAAAAATATGTATTTGTAAACATCCTCCCACGAAAATGAGGTGCCCCCATGGCATGTACCTCCGCAAAGTCTGATTTTTTCTGAACTCTGCATCCAAACAGCTATTTGTGTACAAAGTTTTAAATTCCTACCTCATCTAGAGCATGAGTAGATTCAGCATCAGTCACGATCGTCGTCGCACATGGTGATCATCAAGTCCCAATCTATTTCATTTATTAACTCAAATTTCTTACAAAAGCGCATAATATGCACCTGACATTGTCAATAATGAACTAAATAAAACTAGTGATAGCAAATTTAAAAAAAGCAACTGACCTTTTTTTCTTACTGAATTTCCACATGGCTACCTTTAAAATCGATACATATTCATAACTGCCTTTGATCCGTTGTTCCCCTACACATTCAGGATTTTCAAGCCTGCCAGGGTTTATGGTGTTCGTAGTAGAATAGATACGATCTCTCAAATCGCCAACCATTATGCTGTAAACCTTTGACTTGATGCACCCCCCATGCAAAAAAAGTGAAAGGGGGTTAGGTCAGGGGATCTTGAAGCCAAGATGTCACTTCGCGAACATTGTGGGAGATTACCTAATGAAACGTTCCCGAACCGTTAGATTTGTTGAGGGTCAAACAGAATGTTGGCTTCAAGATAACCTGACCTAATCCCCTTGGATATACTTGCATGTGGTCAGAGGTTTCCAGCACTACGGTTCTCAATGTTGCAGATTTATGAGATAGTACTTAAACTGCTGTTAACACTGTAATCCATTACAATCTGAACATCCTGAATATTGCGTATCTTGTTGTACGGAAACCACAATGCATCTTAATTTTTAATATTGCTTGAGTTCTGCTATTAACCAATAAGTGTTGGTTGACACATATACACGTGAGCCTATGTTAGCAAGGTTGACGTATATTTACGCGAGTTTGATTAAATCCGTCGCGTGTAAGGACTTTCCCGGAATTTTATCAGGAGATTTCTGTCACCTCTTGCATTTGTTCATTTCAGTAACTATTTTGCAAAATCAAGGGGGTGTCGATTTAGCCGCCTGTGGGGATGATTAAGCGCCACCTCCCCCGACATCAAAGGGTTACATTTTGCTGTTGAGTAGAGTATTCACATCTATCCACGATTAAGCTCACGTTCTCTCTTACTATTTCAAGGGTGACACTTTTTTTTCCTAATAACTAAATCCGTTTTCATATCGCAAAATAAAAATTTCCAAGAATCAACGGACGATCTCCGAAAATTTGCGCTCTTCTTATATTCATGGATCCGACAATCAAAATCTCATGTCTGTATCAATAACATCCAGCCCTTCGAATTCATAACCGACCGGGTTTGGAATTTCTGCCAAAAAGGGCCCGCATATGTGGACAGCCAAAGTGGACAGCCAAAAAGGGACCGCATATTCTAAAGTGGACGCCTCTAGTTGGAAGAATTCCTGTCATCCTCAGACAGCCTTAGATATCCGACGTACGTCGTCCAGATGTGAGAAGATACGATGGATGTTTGTCGGATGATTACCTGGTTCTATTCAGAAAGAATTGAAGTAGAAAAAGACCCTTCAATAATTTTTTGCTTGAATCCATGTAGAGACATGCCAAAAAAGCATAACATACTGTAGGACAACTGTTTTTTTTTTAAATACATTTACTGGTTTCATCACAGGAGAAAATTAAAAAGTGAAAGCGTGCGACAAGGAGACTGGGAAGAAAATGTTGGCAGGAAGGGGACCTTATCGGTTTTTTTTTTTGCTGGAATGAGATGGTCCTATCAGTCATAATAGGGTCTGTTTTCGCCAAGTGGTCTGAAGTTTTCTTGCAAAGAAATTACCTTGAGTTTGGGAATATTGAATTCTATACAAAAGTTCATAATGTTATCAAATCAGCGTGTGTGTGAAGAAATGTCCATTTTTCACATTTGAATGATATTCACCTAGGACATTATTATTCCAGACAAGAGCAAACTTCATATTTTCCAATGAACCTTCAGGACACATCACACCTGACAGTCACAAATTAGCCTCTGCATAATCATTTTTTTAGCCAAACGTATTCATGCTGGATCCTTTTTTAAGGTCTGTGTAAATGATTAAGTTTCCCGTCAAAAATTCGCAAGTTTTGCAAATATCTGCTGAGAGACACCAGCAAGGGACACGTTCAAAATGGCTGTCACACTTCAGGTGTGTGAGAAGCAGAGAGAAGTAAGGGAATTCCTTTGGGGGAAGGTTGTAAAGCCTGCGGATAATCGCTGCCACTTTATAGTCTCTTACGGTGACGCCTGCGTTGATGACAGCGCTGTCAGACGATGGTTCAGTCTCTTTGCATCTGGAGAGACGCGGGTTAAAGACAAGGCGCGATCGGGACGACCCATCACTGCCATCACTGACGAGAGCATCAAGAAAGTGGTTGAAAGATAGGCTTGTCATCACTTGGGTGCTATGACTCTGTCACCAAGGAGAGAGCTTTCTTCGGGATGGGATTCATGCCCTTGTAAAACCCTGGGGAAAATGCATTGCCAGAAACGGTGACTCTGTCGGAAAATAGGTGGTTCGTGGGAAAGCCCTGATGGACATCCTACACTTTAATTCGAAGAGGTCAAAAGCTGCGGTGGCGGCGGTGGTGGTGATGATGGCCGTGGATGTCACCCCCAACGCGCAGGCCTACGATGCAATCCCATTCTGGATCATAGGCCAGGCCTACAAGGCTACGCCTTTCCAGCCCACCTTATACTTTAATTCGAAGAGCCCCAGCGCGCGAGGCCTACGACATTACGTTACTGCAGGCCATAGACTAGGCCATCCACCCCTCTAACCGCCAGGTCCTTGAGGCTATGCTATTCTAGGCCGTAGGCTTGGCCATCCAACGCATTTAGCACCAGGTATATCGAGCTATATCAGAGTCATAGGCTTCATACTTAGGTGCGTCAATCAAAGAGTGGTAATAACTGAATGCTTGTCACGTTTTCACTAATCGCCTGCAAGTACTCCATTTGAATACATTCTTTGATCAAGTGTTTTTTTTTCCGTTAGGTCAGGCGTGTCGGTTCGGGACATCGCTTCCATGCAATAGTTTTCTGTTTGCATTTCATGTCATAGCAGACTTATTGGAATTCTCATGACTGATTAAGTCAAAATAATAACTTAAATTCTTTGTTTCATACGTCGCACAAACGGACCGCTCCTCCCATCAAAATGGTCACGATATTTGCGAGGTGAAGTTGAACGTGAAAAAGAAATGTTGAAAGTTGTCCCACAGGACGGCGATGAGGCAGTCGCTGCAGATAATAAACGATTGGTGCTGGCGCGGAAACAACGTTAGCCACTGCAGTTGACTAAATCGGTGCTTTAGGAGGTGCTAGCCATAATGGCTAGAATGACTGATGAACAATACCCAGTTGCATATAGGGAGCGTCAGGCTGAACAGCAAGAGGCAGCGAATGCTGAGCTCAGGAATAAGAGAGCCATGCAGCATCCTGGACAACTTGATGCAAGGCACGCAGCAATCAGGTGTCGAAAGTCGGTGGGCTGCCGGGAATTGAAACCGGACCTCTTGCTTGCCAGTCAGGTGTGCTACCATTACACTACGGAACTCGGGACACAGTCAGGCCTCTCCATGTCATCTCAAATCGCTACAGTCGTTTGCGCAGCGAGCACTATCAGGCTGTACATTTTGCTGTAGGGAGGGGACATTTGTTTCACATTGCTGCCACAACGGAAAAGTGTTTTTGCTGCAACTCACAACCCTCACATTGTTGTTCACTGGTGCTAATGTGGAGGCGAAGCATTTTCAGGAATTATTCGTTTGTATTCCGCTACACATGTGCAAAATTTCCTCTATGCTAAAGTCGAACAGGTTCTTGGAAATGACCCGAACGGTTTCAGATTCAGTGGTACATGTACCATAAGCTAATGCTAATAACCCATGAGCTAATCGGTGATGCCAAGAGTATTGAATGTGCTGGGAAGAAGTTCTGGTGGTTACTGTCACCGCAACGCGCGCGGCCTACGAGATCAGATCTTTAGTAAGTAAGAAAGTTTCATTTCTCCCCGTCCAAGGGGAAAAGAACAGTTTAGGAAAAGCGTCCCTTCTACATGGTCGTTTTCAACTTAGGGATATGAAGAAACATCCCCATGAACATCGCTTTATTATCTGAAATGCAGACTAAAACATCGCCATGAACAATTTTTTTGGTGCTTGCAAATGCGACGAAGAATGGCTAAAATACCAAAGAACAACATAAATTGTAAGGTCTCTGTCCTTCCCTTGAAAAATAAGATTTGCCAAAAGTTCATACGTGTTAAAGAGGAACGTCAGCAAAAACCGATTCATTTCCCGAATTAAAGCTGATCAATATTCCGGGCTACCGCATGTGCTGCTCAGAAGCACGTACACTCGTTGCGCACAGATAACGTCGCGTCATTGAATTTTTTGATGATCCTATTCGACTCGAAATTCCTGAACGACCCTCCATCTCCCCCCGCCTCTCTTGAGCGGTTTCGTACCAAAATTGACTTTCTTCTCCTGACCGGATTTCACTCTTAACGCAATTTCCGTTTCGTGAAAAAGGGAAGGGAACGATGGGGTTTCTCAGCCATGCACTTCTGTTTGCCTACTCAATCGTGTCGTCACTATGAGCATATTTTTTATTTTTTGAGCTTTTGCAGACCCTGTGTAATGCTGCTACCGCGACGATATTTCGACATTCGAACGTCAAGATTAGATCGAAGTTCGTCTCGCTACGAGGGGCTACTACATAGTCTCGAAAGCAACAACTGTCAACGAATACGGTCTACGGGATCATTGCACGTCTTCCATGAAAAATAATCCAATTTGACAAGCATAACACAGTTCACGATGTGAATTATAAATTCTTACGCTTCAGAGACCATAGCAAGGTGCATCGATAGTCCCCACGATTTTCGTAGTCTGTCTCAGTCGAAATCGTCGAAGCAAATCAGCCTTCAATACTGATGCGTCTTGCGATCAAGAATTGGATGAGTCTGTCGAAGGACACGTATATGGAGACGAAGGACATGCCGAGGAACATACCGAGGCAACCAACGCATTCCCATAATCCAAGACTCCATACTTATTCACAATATGTTGGAATCAAGTATTTTTGTTTTGAATGCGACAGTATTTACTAATAGTGGAAATGAAGACATCAAGGAAAAACGTGACGAATATATTAGTGTGTGAGAGAAGACAACTGACCGATCGAAGGAACGACAGAGCGACATGCTCCCAATATCAACCAATAGGATCGTCAATATATTCTCACGACATCAAACAATAGGGTTATTAATAAATGTTCTCAATGTCAATCTGTCAATCGGTTTACCATTCTCACAATGGAATCCGACGAAGCACTGACTTTGGAGGAGTTGACTTCAGCGCGCAGCAAGAAAATTTCCATCACCGAGGAGATGATCGTGAATATGATAAGGTAGTTCAATGTCGGCAAGGCGACCGGCCCCGACCCCCCTTTAGCTGGCCTGATGCGTGTCCTCCCCATGAAATCAATATTTAGAGTACGAGCTTTGGCAGATCTTGGGAAATGCTGTCACCTCAACGATACTTCGACGTTCCAGCATCACATGAGACAGAACCTCGTCTCACTACGACTGTCACTGAATGGGGCTGATGCGATCATTGCTTGTCTTTCACCAGAAATAATGCACATTGAAAACATAACACAGTTAACGATGTGAATTAGGAATTCTTACTCTTGGGAAACTACAGCAAGGTGCATTGATAGTCTCCACGTATCTCGTAGTTATATTCCTGTCCAAGTCGAAATCTTCGAAGCAGATCATTATTCACTGGCGATGCGTTTTGCGACCAAGAATCGGATAAGTCGGTCGAGGGACTCGTATATGGAGACGAGAGAAATACCGAGAAACATACCAAGGCAACCCCCGAATTCCCCCACCACCTGGATGAGATCGTAGGCCTCTTTCTCGACTAGAACTTCCACGATATCCTCAGAGAAATATATCCAGAGATAGCTATATTCGTCGAAAGCTTGTTTCGGAGTCCTCACGTCCAGAGCGTAGCGGAGGCGATGGCAGGGTGGGGGGCAGATGCAGTTTGTTTGAATCTGCATATTCTGCCTATTCCATGCGGAATTAATAATGCGGTCAATTAGTAGGATATCGGCAATGTGATCGCACACCGGCAAAGACACGTTCGTCGAGGAAAGTCGACACCCCAGTGGCAGCATGGAGGTAAACTTCCACATGCATGTGTCCATGCACTACAAGAAGAAAGTTGGAAATAGAATGCACTCGTGAAACTCTTGTGATGAAACCCATTTCTTACCTCGTCTCTGCTGTATCCGTCCCTGGACTCGCAGGGATACGTCTGGGTGTCGAGTTGATTGACTTCTTTGGGCGAGAGAATCACGTGGTTATACGTTCCTGGCATCACCCTGACCGGAGTATAAGAAGACTTTACGTATGTGGAGGCCCATCCCAGATCGCGATGGATCTTAATTTCCCAGTACACTGTGTCAATGTCTTCTTTCCTCGAGGGGTTTTCGAATTGGAGCTCATATCCGGAGATTTGCCCTCCGAATCCGAGGCTCACATTGGGGTGGAATGTGTAACATAGACTCAATTCGTAATCTTGGTTCATGAAAAATGTCGGCCGCCATTCTCCACCTGTTCCAAGAAAGAGTTCAATATACCGCTCATTGCAAAACGCTCTCCTGGTGAAACGTTAGGTAATCTTAGATTTTCAGATTAGATGCACAAAAAGATATGAGATTATCTTACCTCGAACATATATATCCTTGATCTATCTCATTTGAAATTAACACTCAGCTCTTGAAATGGAGCGCTCTCATGGACAAAGTTACTCTTGCATTCCCAAACAAATAATACAATTGTTAATAATATTTCTCGAAATCTTGGTTTACTTATGACTTGCCTTTGCTGTGGTAGACTTCACTCCAACGAGATCCTCCAATTGGGTAACAATCATGACCTATCTTCAATTTGCATCGTTGAATAGTTTCGTTTGGAAGGAATGCAAAACTTTCAGCGAATGTAGAGAGGTTGAAGTGGTAGAATGATTCCAGATTAATTTCACTTTTCAATGATGGCGTTCGACAGACGGTGATTTTTGGAGCAGGAAAACTCTGCCATTCGTCTAATCGATAGTTCGTCGTCGTCGGCTTATTTTGGTATAGCACCAAGTACTGCAGCGCCTGTTAGGTTCAATACATCGTCAGAACAAGGTACTCCCCAGTGTGCAGATTGGAATTCTCACCTGAAGTGTAGTTAGGAGTATTGCGAAGGAATAGACGAGACAGGTTAGAAGCATGTTTCTCTTCGTTTTTTGCGGAACTACTTTCGAGCTCATCTTCGATCCNCAGACCCTGTGTAATGCTGCTACCGCGACGATATTTCGACATTCGAACGTCAAGATTAGATCGAAGTTCGTCTCGCTACGAGGGGCTACTACATAGTCTCGAAAGCAACAACTGTCAACGAATACGGCCTACGGGATCATTGCACGTCTTCCATGAAAAATAATCCAATTTGAGAAGCATAACACAGTTCACGATGTGAATTATAAATTCTTACGCTTCAGAGACCATAGCAAGGTGCATCGATAGTCCCCACGATTTTCCTAGTCTGTCTCAGTCGAAATCGTCGAAGCAAATCAGCATTCAATACTGATGCGTCTTGTGATCAAGAATTGGATGAGTCGGTCGAAGGACACGTATATGGAGACGAAGGACATGCCGAGGAACATACCGAGGCAACCAACGCATTCCCATAATCCAAGACTCCATACTTATTCACAATATGTTGAAATAAAGTATATTTGTTTTGAATGCGACAGTATTTACTAATAGTGGAAATGAAGACATCAAGGAAAAACGTGACGAATGTATTAGTGTGTGAGAGAAGACAACTGACCGATCGAAGGAACGACAGAGCGACATACTCCCAATATCAACCAATAGGTTCGTCCATAAATTCTCACATCAAACAATAGGGTTATTAATAAATGTTCTCAATGTCAATCTGTCAATCGGTTTACCATTCTCACAATGGAATCCGACGAAGCACTGACTTTGGAGGAGTTGACTTCAGCGCGCATCAAGAAAATTTCCATCACCGAGGAGACGATCGTGAATATTATAAGGTAGTTCAATGTCGGCAAGGGGACCGGCCCCGACCCCCCTTTTGCTGGCCTCATGCGTGTCCTCCCCATGAACTCAATATTTAGAGTACGAGCTCTGGCAGATCTTGGGAAATGCTGTTTCCTCAACGATACTTCGACGTTCCAACATGACATGAGACAGAACCTCGTCTCGCTACGACTGTCACCGAATGCGGCCGATGCGATCATTGCTTGTCTTTCACCAGAAAGAATGCACATTGAAAAGCATAACACAGTTCACGATGTGAATTAGGAGTTCTTACACTTGAGGAACTACAGCAAGGTGCATTGATAGTCTCCACGTATCTCGTAGTTATATTCCTGTCCAAGTCGAAATCTTCCAAGCAGATGATTATTCACTGACGATGAATCTTGCGACCAAGAATCGGATAAGTCGGTCGAGGGACTCGTATATGGAGACGAGAGAAATGCCGAGAAACATACCAAGGCAACCCCCGAATTCCCCAAACACCTGGATGAGATCGTAGACCTCTTTCTCGACCAGAACTTCCACGATATCCTCAGGGAGATATATCCAGAGATAGTTATATTCGTCCAAAGCTTGTTTCAGAGTCCTCACGTCCACAGCGTAGCGGAGGCGATGGCAGGGTGGCGGGCAGATGCAGGTTGAATGAAGCAGCTCATTATGCCTATTCCATGCGGAATTAATTATGCGGCCCATTTCTAGGATAGCCCCAATGTGATCGCACATCGGCAAAGACACGTTCATCGAGGAAAGTCGACACGACAGTGGCAGAATGGAGGTCCACATCCATGTGCATGTGTCCATGCACTACAGAAGAAAGTTATAAATACAATGCACTCGTGAAACTCTTGTGATAAAACCCATTTCTTACCTCGTCTCTGCTGTATCCGTCCCTGGAATCGCAGTGATAGGTCTGGGTGTCGAGTTGATTGACTTCTTTGGGCGAGAGGACCACGTGGTTATACGTTCCTGGCTTCACCCTGACCGGAGTATAAGAAGACCTTATATATGTGGAGGCCCATCCCAGATCACGATGGATCTTAATTTCCCAGTACACTGTGTCAATGTCTTCTTTCCTCGAGGGGTTTTCGAATTGGAGCTCATATCCGGAGATTTGACCTCCGAATCCGAGGCTCACATTTGGGTGGAATGTGTAACATAGACTCAAAAAGTAATCTTGGTTGAAGAAAAATGTGGGCCGCCATTCTCCACCTGCTCCAAGAAAGAGTTCAATATGCCGCTCATTGTAAAACGCTCTCCTGGTGAAACGTTAGGTAGTCTTAGATTTTCAGATTAGATGCACAAAAAGATATGAGGGTATCTTCCCTCGAACATAACTATCCTTGATCAATCTCATTTAAAATTAACACTCAGGTCTTGAAATGGAGCGCTCTCATGGACAAAGTTACTCTTGCATTCCCAAACAAATAATACAATTGTTAATAATATTTCCCGAAATCTTGGTTTACTTATGACTTGCCTTCGCTGTGGTAGACTTCACTCCAACGAGATCCTCCAATTGGGTAACAATCTTGATCTATGTTCAATTTGCATCGTTGAATAGTTTCGTTTGGAAGGAATGCTAAACGTTCAGCGAATGTAGAGAGGTTGAAGTAGGAGAATGATTCCAGATTATTTTCACTTTTGAATGATGGCGTTCGACAGACGGTGATTTTTGGAGCAGGAAAACTCTGCCGTTCGTCTAATCGATAGTTCGTCGTCGTCGGCTTATTTTGGTATCGCACCAAGTACTGCAGCGCCTGTTAGGTTCAATACATCGTCAGAACAAGGTACTCCCCAGTGTGCAGATTGGAATTCTCACCTGAAGTGTAGTTAGGAGTATTGCGAAGGAATAGACGAGACAGGTTAGAAGCATGTTTCTCTTCGTTTTTTGCGGAACTACTTTCGAGCTCATCTTCGATCCACGGTTTCAGATTGGGACTGATACTCGTTCGCAGAGAAAGGACTGGTACTAGACAGCTCTCTATTTTACTGTATTATGGATTCCCCAAGTCTGGATCAGGGTCGCATCGATGGTGTGCCGATTCTATTGCTTTCTTGTAGTCGGACCTGTGTGATGAGTACATATTTGCCGCGTGTGTAAGTGCTGCTTAGGTCCGTTGCCTTTTTCTTGTAATTTTCTCATTTAACTTGAGAATGCTGAGGCGAATGAGTCCTAGCCATATTCTCATTTGTGCATGATGGATTGCATGAATTCAACTTCTAGAATTCGAAGCTGAAGACACATTACAAATAATTTAAGTGCAAAAATCAAACATTTTCAATTGACTTTTCAGAGCATAAGTGGAATTATGCATGAGACTTCGCCTATTTATAAATATATCTAGCTTTAACACAAGAATTCATTAAAGAATATCTTTTGCGTGTGGAGAGTGCTTTCATGATTTTCAAGAAATGACATTAGCCTCAGCACCCGAAAGTGGATTTGGGCATGGCCACTCAAAATTGGAATGTTGAGGGAAAATTTTCCTTGCCGTTTCCCTGCTACAAATACATATGAAAGCAATTGGCAGCTATATGCATGTCAGTACGCATAAACCCGAGTCTTTCTACCTGGTCTTTGACCTAGACTTCACGATTGCTGTTTATTTCATTCATTTGGCTTGTGGATTCATCTAATCTATATCTCTATCTCTACCTAAAGTGATGGAAATACATGATCCGAAGGATAAGCCCGTGACCAGTCAGCCCAGCGACTGCGGAAGTCCACGACAGGAATCTTGACAAGAAGTTCAAATTCATCGGTTTGACTCTTTCCTATTGTCGCTGTCGATTCCAGACAAAACTGAGAATGGGGTGTCGGGTAAAAAAAAAAAATCCTCTGACGGCACACGTAATTCTTCATATCGCTGGCTGAAATTTGATAATGAATGAACTGCGATTTTCTGCGCATGTGAAACGTTGAATATTGAACCTACAAACGACATGTGACATGCTTTCAAAAGTGAAATTTGTTTCGTCCTGGATCTCCTCGATCACTCGATGTAGACACTTGCATTGGCAGTAGAAGATTTCGTCCCCACGTGTTACTTCTTATGGGAGAGACTTTTGATGTCACATTCAGATAAAATGTCAATAAAATAAAATAAATAAAGCTTCGGAGAACGAGGATGGGATGAGGTTGTCTTCAAAATCTTCAAAAATTTATTTTTGTATTCGAGAAAACATTGGAAATTAAAGCGAGAATTTACTTACGTGGAAAGTTGGATGAGAAATCGGAATGAGCGGTAATTTCAGAAACTCACTTAAGCCTAAGGGTGATTAATTTATAAGGAAGCAGAGATAAATTTTCTTAAAGTAGGATTTCCTGGAATCAATGGCCCTGAAGACGAAACGCGTGTAAAGTATTGCTGTTGCACCTAGTACTGTAGTACTCAGTATTTAAGTATTCGGAACTCTATTACTTATTACTGTAATATTTAGTACTATATGACTTCATATTACGAGGGTGATTGAAGTCATTCGTGGATTTTTTGTTTGGAGCATATATTTGCAATGCAATACCTTCCAAGCTCAAGCTGCATCTGCACATTATCGCCCTCAATGGCATAAAATATTTCAAGGATTGAAATCACCTTCCTCCCAGGGGCTCCTTCGGGGCCCAAAAAGATTTTTAATTCTTCGATGCGAAATCCGGTTTGCCGGGCGGGTGTGCGAGAGACTCCTTGGCTGAGAATTGGCGATTTTGTCGCGGTTTCTCCGTCCGTGTTTGTTCGAGCCTGGACAGCTTGGAGCAGTATGGAATGATGATGAAAGATCCTTGAGGCTGAAATACAAAATAACGTGAATTACCTCGGAGTAATTCAGAAAACTGAAGCCATGAGCTTGCTCTGCCCAAAGTTTCCAGCGCACCTTTACGCCCAGCTTTAACGAATATATCAATATATTACTTAAACGCAGCCGGTTTTTGGAGTTCTCCATCGCCGGAAGGGGCTCTCATTCGCTAGTGAATCTCCCTTGGTTTGTTGCCTTCCTTAACCACGAAATTGATCTCATTTCTCCGCTCAAGAAACTTATTTAAATGACTTCTCTACAATTTCACCAAATAGGCAACACACGACGTCCACGACAATTTTCATCAGAGAACTTCGTTTCTTGAGATCGACGTTATCAATCAATATGCATAACTTACGATTTTCTAAAAGAGTGCAGCCTCTAAAGAATAAAGTCCGCGAGTGGCTTGAACCACCATCGGGAAATATTTATTATTCTTTCCTGGAGATAAAGAAGTGACCATGAGTGCATCTATTTTAAAGTGGAGCAATACGAAAAAATAAGCTTTTCTTCAAATTTAAATTGACCCATAATATGGGCTACCACATGTGGTGCTACTCCATCTCACTCAGCCCTCTTGAGCGGTTTCATTCTGACATTGACATCCTTCTCCTGGCAGGATTTTACTCGAAACTCGGTTTCTATCTATAGAAAAAATTAAGGGAACAACAGGGTATCTTAGCTTTGCCCTTTTGCTGGCCTTCTTATGCGTGTCGGCGCCAGGTACATGTTTTTGAGTGTAGGAGCTCTGTCAGACCATGTCTACTGCTGTTAACGCGACGGTATTTCGACATTCGAACGTCACGAGACAGAACCTCGTCTCGCTATGAGGCGCTCAGAAGTAAGAAAAGAGTAAATGACAAGGTGTCTTTCCGCAAGTGCCCTGCAATCCAATAGGTGTCCACAAAAGGACAAATGTGGTGATGAGAATTATGCATCTTTCATAACATGGTACACGTCCTACGCCTCTGTCAACAATATGCTTGGAAATACAATAAGGCGCAAGGCACACAACCTGTCTGTCAGAGGGGAAAAGTTGAATAGAAGCCAGCTACTTCAACCAGTGATGGATGAGTTGACTCACTGTCGATCAAGACAGGCGGACAATGCATAGGATGAGTCACAATTCGTAGTTGGAAGGAGACTTTTCCCTATACGAAGCCTTTCACCACAACTCTTTACCCCTGTTTCGTTGAATAAAAAAAAGTCTGGAAAATAAGCTTTTAGAAAGAAATGTTTCCGTTGGGATTTTACATTAAAAAAATTAATGCTTTTACTAAATGCAGTACCTGGAGAACTACGTGTCTACCAAGTTTCAGCCTCATCCGTTTAATCTTTTCACTGTATATTATATTGTGTTATACTACAGTATATAGTATATTGGTACTTTTTGACCACCCTATATATTAGATTATTTGTAAGTGGGGGTAACATGGGATAGACATTGCTTACTACCGTTCATACCAAGTTTCAGCTTTCCATGTCCTTTTTAACCGAAGCAAAAATATGTATTTGTAAACATCCTCCCACGAAAATGAGGTGCACCCATGGCATGTACCTCTGCAAAGTCTGATTTTTTCTGAACTCTTCATCCAAACAGCTATTTGTGCACAAAGTTTAAAATTCCTACCTCATCTAGAGCATGAGTAGATTCAGCATCAGTCACGATCGTCGTCGCACATGGTGGTCATCAAGTCCCAATCTATTTCATTTTATTAATTAACTCAAATTTATTACAAAAGCGCATAATATGCACCTGACATTGTCAATAATGAACTAAATAAAACTGGTGATAGTACATTTTAAAAACGCAACTGACCTTTTTTTCTTACTGAATTTCCACATGGCTGCCTTTAAAATCGATACATATTCATAACTGCCTTTGATCCGTTGTTCCCCTACACATACAGGATTTTTAAGCCTGGCAGGGTTTATGGTGTTTGTAGTAGAATAGATACGATCTCTCAAATCGTCAACCTTTATGCTGTAAACCTTTGACTTGATGCACCCCCCATGCAAAAAAAGTGAAAGGGGGTTAGGTCAGAGGATCTTGAAGCCAAGATGTCACTTCGCGAACATTGTGGGAGATTACCTAATGAAACGTTTCCGAACCGTTAGATTGGCTCAGGGTCAAACAGAATGTTGGCTTCAAGATTTCTCTTGAAGAGCAACAACGTTTACAGCACAACGGTTCTCAATGTTGCACATTTAAGAGAAAGTATTTAAACTGCTGTTAACACTGTAACCCCTACAAGCTGAACATCCTGAATATTCAGGGAAGCAACGGATCGATTGCAGTAATGTATTCATTTGGAACGCAGTCATGTGAAACATCAGTAAAAGAATGTGATAGTAACTGACTTAATTTTCTATTTCTAGTTTTATTTAGTTCATGATTGCCACTGTGAAGTGCACATTATGCATTTTTGTGAGAATTTTGAGCTTTTCAATAAAGTAAATTGGTACTTCATGACCACTCTGTATATTAGATGATTTCTAAGTGGAGGTAACATGGGATAGACATTGTTTTCTACCGTCGTTAAACATGACCAGTAAAGTTAATTGTAATTTCGATGCTAAAACAATACCCATCCATCCGCCTGTATTTTTTGTTTCTTGATTATAGTTGATATTTATTTCATCTGTGTAGTCAGCACAGTATGATCTTATCGTCTATTAATTATTGACAGTCCGCGACACCAAACAGGGTCTGATAAACCTTCAACAAAAGAGAGGCTGCCAAGCCCTTCTCAGACATAGGAAAGATGTTCTATGATGTTTCTTTGGTGAGCGCAATTCATTAACATGCTATTTGGAGGCCCTTATTTTCACCAAAACTGAACTAGTGGGAAAATGTTTCATAGATGTCGAATAGCGTCTCCCCGCCTCTCAACTTTATGCGATTCTTGCATTGTCAGAGTCAGTGTATGATTCAAGGAGAGGGCCTTCGCGCAAGTGATACCGTTAATCTCCGCCCCCCCCCCCACCTCCTGTGCGTTGTAAGATTGAAATTCACTGTCAATCACATTATTCTCCCCAAAAGACTACTGAATAGAATAGCAGAGAAGAAAACTCGGCAGTACGTCCAGAAACCCGTCAAAAAAGCCCAAAAGCAAAATTCCGATGATGTTGGCCAAAAATTCGAGAAAATCGGAGACTGAGGGAAGTGAAGACAAACTTGCGATCGGCCTTCGATGGCTCGGATCGAACGAGGTCGTGCAAATGCAATAGATTTGTAATGGAAATGCAATCGTCCCGGTTGATGTCGCCAAAATGAGCAAAATGTATGCGAATTGCGGAAATTATCGTGATTACTTACATTTAGGTGATCATTGAAATTTAGGTGATCGAGACGCAATGGACACATCTGAAACACAGGAAAAACCAGTTTCCTCAATCACTCCCTTGATTAGACACACAGCCCAAGCCATAGTACGTTCACTTTCAGCTGCGGAATGGCCAACCTTTGATCCCATCATCAAGTTTCACTCGAAAACGCTCTTCATCTCTCACGTCACTTCAGCCATCCACAACATAAAATGTTAAGGATGAAAGGTTAAGGACTCTTGACCGTAAACACCGACAGGCCAACTCCAGGTTCTCCCTTGGGCTCGGAATTGACACCACCTCAAACTGAAACAGTGTCAGCTCCAGAAACTCCCAGCACTCCTATTGGCGCGGACACCTTCATTTCTTTCATCAATGTCTCAAAAAAAAAAACTCCAAAAAACCAGAAACACTATCCCCAAATACACCCAGGATCTTCTTAGTCTCTGTTCAATGATTGACAGTATTGTCATACACCTGGGAGGATGAAACTAGTTAATCGGCGGAAAAACTTTAAAAAATAAAACTTGAAAACGTTTTTCTTTACACTGCTCTTACACGATTAAAAAACAAAAGCATTAAAAAACAGTTCCTTCTCTTTGATGGAGAAAATTAATCTCTTCTTTTTAATCCTTCTTAGTTTTCAATCATTTTGTGAAGGATCGTATAGTTAAATGTGGGGGGCACTGCATCCCCCATAGATTCCAAAAATTATTTGCCTCATTAAATATTCAATACAATATATGATAATTGATCGGTAACTTTGACTCATACTTTTTAACTGCCGGCGTGGAAAATTCCGAAACTTTAAGTACATGGCATACTGCCCTGGTAATATTTCAGTAATTCTCATGTCTGCCTCCTCCGGGAGACGGGAATTCGTAACTGCCCATACCATGGAGTGTACAGGGCGTCCTATAAATCATAGCACCTTCTCAAACAGCAGTATTACCCAAACTGCAGCAACCAGCTCACTGTTAGCGTCAGGGGAAAGATGGACTCTTATAATTTTTTTCACGATAATGATTCGGTGTCAGACTTACAGGGTCGTGCATAATCTTTTGCTAGGGAGGTACAGCTATTATGGAGCCTAAAAAATATAAATGTTATACAAATTTTAAAAGCTAATGTTATTCTCATTTTATATTTGTCATTGAAAATTATAATCGCTGGTGTGGTTCACGATGATGAAAGGCAACGTGTTACAGACCGCATTCGAGCATACGCCTATCGAGAAGCAAGAGAAGCAGGCGCACTGTTTATCAATTGGAAGTGAATATCTCACCACTGAATTGCAGTGAGTGATTGAGTTACTGACGACTGCAGCAAAGGATACGGATCTTGCTTTGCTTTATTTATTGGAATTTAATAATGGCAGGACGTGAGCGAAAATTCACTTAAGTGAGCGAAAATATTGCGATGGAGAAAAGTGGGAAAAGACAAAGGAAAAGCTGTGGTGCAGTTTCAAAAAATAAGTTCAAAAAGGTATGGAAAGCTAATTAGATGACAATACTGTATCGAGAAAGGCTTTTAAGGAAAAAAAAAAGAAAGTAGGATTAGTGAGCTTGGTACTGACTGAAATTCTGAGGGGGTTGTCCTGCAAAACTTCCAAAATGTTATGTTTCATTTTCCATTTAACGAATAACTTTTTGAAAATTTGTTTAAATTATACCCTCAACATTTGAGGGCTGTACGTGAAGCGAATGGTGGTCACACAAAAGACTGATGCATTACTATATTCAGGTTGAATAAAGGCTTAAATTGAGGCAAAATTTATCATTGTTCTATTTGCACTTAAGGTTGTACCCCCCTAGCAAAATGCTATGCAAGACCCTGAACACGGAAATTGCTTGAAATGCATATTAGAAAGGTGTACCTTTTCAGGATTATTCATGGTAGCCCTTTTCCAATCTTTTATAAATTTCTCGTGCTTATATTTTTGATTCCATTTAAATTCAGATAGACTAAAGAAAATAAAAATAATTAACACGTTGACGACCAGCCTATTTTTGCTTCGATTAAAACATGGCATGGAAAGTTGAACTTTGGTATGAACGAGGCTACTAAGACACCGAGTTCAGGAAAAATGTGAAGTTTGAGATGCATGCCTGGGGAAAAATTTTTTGGGGACGACTTTTTCGNTCTTGCCGAGTTTTTTTTAAATGTTGAATTTTTTAGAATTTTTATCAGTAATTACGAAATCATAATCTTCTGGAACGTTCTCAACAGTTCCGTTCATTGAAAAAACATCTGCATCCTGACATCAGGACGCATTGTCGCCAAGTGTTAATTTGGTTGGATTTGGTTTCGCTCTCATGAGAAACGGCTCCACAATAGACGCCGGAGGATCGAAGCAATTTTCACAGAGATATTTGATTGTCTCATCAGAGTTCTAAGAGAGGTAACGTGATTTTTCGGTGCCAAGTCCCATGCCAAATATGAAACATGAAAAATTATGCAATGGCCCTGTGGTAACATGGAGATGATTTTAACTAGTGAATGTGCATTAGTATAGGGTAGGATACGACACTCTAACGTTTTTCTTTCATTTCAGGTTGCGTCCCAGTGAAGACAACTTGCAGAA
This sequence comes from Darwinula stevensoni, assembly GCA_905338385.1. Taxonomy (NCBI): domain Eukaryota; kingdom Metazoa; phylum Arthropoda; class Ostracoda; order Podocopida; family Darwinulidae; genus Darwinula; species Darwinula stevensoni. The sequence goes on from CAJPEV010001019.1 coordinate 20,833, forward strand.
CCTGTGACTAAAAGTTGCAATAAGACCGGGAAAATCTGTGGAGCCTGTACTTGGACACGAGGGCTTAGGAACTTCTGACAAAGTCGCAAAATAATAAAGTTGTGACAATGTACATGAAGAGGAAGAGTGTGACTTTCGCATTGACGCTTCAAAGCTTTTTCTTACGGACAAGATGGGCTACAAACAGGAACACTGTCCACCACCTGTTTCCTTTTCGTTCTTGTGCAGTTCCCTCTTACTTAAATTGACATTGAAGATGCAGGGTAGTGTTCCTGCGTGTAGCCCATCTTGTCCGTAAGAAAAAGTTTGAAACATCTTTGCAAGATAGTCACGCTCTTCATTTTAACGTAAATCAGCAGAATTTATTATTTAGCTGCCTGGTCAGATGTTCCTGAAACTTCATATCCTAAAGTACAATCGACAGTTTTCATGATCCTATTGCAGCTCTCAGTCACAGACGACGCAGCTGTCTATTCCGTGAGTCAACATATAGCGAGAGGAAAACCGTCATCAATTCGCGACTTGGGCCAGAAATTGATATTGACAGAGCAGTTCCTCTCAATGAAACAAAGGATGCGTTTGCGTGGGAACGGAGGCAATGCAGGGTTTCGCTCGTTAGGGACCAAAATTGAGCGTTTGGAATGAGAAAATGGAGAAATTCTCGCACCGACAATAACCATACTCCATCATGCTACAAATGCGAACGTTTTCAGTGCTTCTTCTGTCTTAATGCAACTTTGATTTTTCAATTTCCATAAAACACCCATAAAAAGGTTCCTTTTGTGGAGAGTATTTGACTGATTTATAATATGCATTTCAACGTAAACCGCCAGCAGCTGATATAAAATGTATTACATGCAAAATGTATAATATATTTTTTTTATTTAGAACGCGCTGTAGAACTTCGACGGCGATTCGACGAGCATAGTTATGCGATTCTTGCATGACAAACCATGAATGCACACAGAACAAACCAATGCTCAAGAATTATGCATGAGTAAATATATGTACCTTATGGAAAATGTACACATGTACGTTCATCAGTACTATGGAAAGTGGTGAATTGCTATGATCAAGACACCTCGGAACCTACAGAGAACTAGACACTGTGACAACATGCACATGCACACAGTTTCGTATCCGATGTATTTAGAGATGTTGTATTCCCGTCTCTTTTCGCCTATCCTGAACGATGGCTTCCGAGAGACGGCGACTCTCGGAGCGGGGAACCTCTGCCCGTACTCTATTTGATACGTCGTCGGAGTACCTTAGGTTGATTTCAAAGCTGCAGTTCAGTTACAGTTCGGTTCTAGTTTCAGTTCAAACTATAGTCTGACTGTAGTTCCACTGTGGTCAAAGCGACTATTCACATAACAAAATCCCTATTGAAACGGAACTGTGACTGGACTGCGGTTTTGAAATCAGTCTTAATATCGCAGCAAGTACTCCCGCGCCCATTCCGTTCAACACATCGTCAGAAAATGACTTTCGTTAAGGATATTTTTTATCCTAAAAAATAATAACAATCTTTCACCTGGTTCTGCATGGATGCTAGAGAATTCAGTCGGTCAGTCAACATCCGGACAAACCTCAACACGAAAGAAAATGTAAAAATACGGACAAGACTGAACCCTGGGTTAACGTAAAGTTTAAAAAATTGCATGAAAAACGTCAATCGCCCATACCGCGATTCCAGATTGATTTTGTATGCCACCAGGAGTGTATGGCACCTAGCAACGGCATAGTTGCCAGGTATAAGGACCAAACTTGCACATCTGCTACGAACGAACGAATCTGCCTTCTGGAGCTCATTACCTGCGTTTTCTAAAAATATTCATTTGGTATGTAGCATATCTGCTGTGTTATACATTAAAGGGTTGAAGTGTTGAACACGTCTTTCGTCATCGGTTCCCTTGAACTTCCAGGCCTTTCCTTATTACCAATGGGTTCCATGTAACACCGAATTGCAATGAATATATAGGAAGTTTGTTGAAACGAAAAACAGGTTTTAGGCATTCAATGAACCTCATGAGTTGTTAACTGTAAGACGAGCTCCAGATTCCCAAAATTCATATTTTTGAAGCAAAAACGGGCAGTTACCGACTGCAAAAGTAGGATCGGACACTGTTAACACAGTATATGCTCATGGTGATATATGGATGTATGCAATACAATCTACCCGTATTGTTGCTTGTCTTGGTAATTCATGTCGGCTACGACTAAGAGGTGCAACACCGAAAAAGGGAAAATAACGGACTTCAAAAAGAGGCTACGCGAAAAGACAGGGTGTTGAACTGAAAACGTATAACAAGCAATAAAAAATGAAACTCTTACCAATGTGGAGACGTAACCAGACTGGCTGTACTTTCAAAGCAAGTGAGGTAGAAGGGCGTCCTTTCTTTCCTCTTCACTCAATTCATCTACAACTCCAAACGCAGCGTCGGAGGCCCACCTTTCCCGATCGATATTAGATGTTCCATTGTGTTCACAGCGTTTGTATTCCTCTTCCTTGTATCCGTTCGGGAGGCTGCCACGCACGCCTTCTTCTACGGAATAAACATCATTCGCTTCTCGAACATTAAGGATGGAAGCAGCATGCAGGCGGATGGCAAACATTGACACTATTGTTTCTCGAGGAACTTTTCACAAGACTGAAAAATGGGGAAGACCGCAACCACCAAAGGGCATTCTTACCTGGTCTCGCTTCCGTACCATCAGCAGTAGGATGAATGAAACGGGAGTATTTAAGGAATATAATATCGTTATCAAGTTTCAATTAAGGTTTGAATGGTAAAATAAGTCATATGGTACCATTCATGATTCTCATTTGGCCACCTCAGGCTTTTGTCCTATCTTCTCACAAAAAACATGCTTTGGCCCCTGTCAATGGTCACGAATACCATATCCATGCCTTCTATAGAAATGTGCGCCTAGAAAAGCGGGAAATCTAATATGTACTACCCCTGCTACTACGGAATATGAATTTCGAAAATGGTGGTGTGTCAATATGCTCAGGGGCGACCATCTTGAATGTATTTTCCCGGTTCAATCCGTTCTAATCCTAAATCCTGTTCCTAATAATAGGGACGAGTGGACCAAAGGGAATCTGTACCATTTGGCATCTATTCTTAATCTTCAAAAGTGAGTGTTCTCTAGGGAATTAAACCATCTTGCTCTATTCATGCAGAAGACTATTCCGAAATGATAGAAAGGAATTCTTTCTAAATATAAAACATATCCATTGTTGGAATTCATGCAAACTCAAATATATTCTTTGGTGAGTACATTTATTGTCAAGGGAATCATATGAAAAGTTGGTTTATACTCAAACCAACAAACAGGGAAACTTAAACGTATGGTTTTCTGGAAATGTGAGCAGCACCGAACTTAATTTTAAATCAAGTACTCAATGCTGGAAATAGGATATTCACTATCAACTCAAACTCAATGCAAGGTATCACAAAATACGATGTATACGGAATGAATGAACCAAAATATATAAATCACAAAACAATATCTTGAAACAATTGCAAATTCCGGCAAAAATGTTTCAATATCTTGGAAATGCAGATGAAAAGTGATGGATGATGTTCAGCACCCTTCACGTCTTCCAGATCTGCCAGATGAGGGAGAGGCCGGAAATATATATACCATTTCATGTTTTCAGATGACACTTTATACGATTCATTCCGTCATTCCCTACATGACACACAGAACTGACATGAAAGAGGATATTCTTCATGTTCATGGGACAGTAAGACATGGTGAACACATTCCTTCGCAGCAGCCTTGGAAGAGAGTCCTTATGCATCTTCTCCTAATCTCCTAAAGGGCCAGAATTCTGGAAGTGTGAAAACGTCATTAAAAATATTTGCGTCACGTTAGGTGGGTGGGTTTTAAGTCATAAAACTTTCTCCGAGAGGCAGTTCACTTTGTTACCATTTGTCCGGCCGTTTCCTCTGAGCCCGCACTGGGAAAATAGCTTAATTGGCATATCATCATATGTTTTTCTCTTCATTGGAGGTTGCGCTATTTCTAATAAGTCCTTTTTTTTCAACTACAGCGTCATTTTTATTTCATTGTACACGGTGTCCGTTAAGTAACTTGACATAATTTATTTTTTCGCCGCCAACTGAAAATTTATGTCCCTTAAGTAATTTATTCCGGAACACTAATCATATTCATTTTTCCCAACCCAGGTACCGGGAAAACTAGTATTTGATAATTGGCGAAGATACTCAGTTTCTCGCAAAGAGCATCTCCTCGTTCTCTTGAAGGTCGACCTTGTTTCAGACGGACTTGATGTGACCCTATCTCACAGAACTTCCTAACAAGATCATGAATGGCTGAGTAAGAAGGTCCTTGGGACGTCTTTTAATGGCGTTCGAACTTCTTTTGTGTTTCTACCCATAGGCGGGGATTTGTTTAGAATTTCGGTGGGCTCGCGACACAGTACTCCAAGTATTCTTTATTCATCTGCCAAATTTTTGGGGGGCTTCAGTTCCTGAGTCCGTATGAATATGCTTCTGCCACAGATTTTGACTAAAAATACCACTAGATCTTTATTCTTTGGGAGAAACCTCGCTCTTTCGGCAATAAAGAAAAAAAAAGTTTTTCAGATACCTGGGATGGAGAAAAAAAGAATTATTAGTGTTCCAGAATAAAGAATTTAGTCCTCTTTATGACAAGGTCAACGTAAAATTGTAATTGGGGACAATAAAAAATCGTTATATCATATTACTTTATGGACACCCTGTAGAATGCATGCGGCCTGGGCGGGTGTATGTCCATTTCATTTCATGTTGACGAGCAATTCCATGTGAGGGTTCGATTCCTGGTTTGTCGTGCACTAGTAACGATAGTATTGATTCGAAAACTCTTGTTAACGGCAAGAAAATGGTGCCGGAACGAAGATATTCCTGATGAACAATTAACTTTTTGTCAAGATCTTCTATGAGCGAATGACAAGGTGTCTTTCCACGAGAGCACTGCAATCCAATAGAGGTACCCTAAAAAAAATTTGGTGACGAGGATTATGCATTTTTCATCACATGGTGCGCGTCCCAGGCCTCTGTCAACAATATGCTTGGGAAATACCATAAGGCGCAAGGCACACAACCTGTCTGTCAGAGGGGAAAAGTTGAATAGAAGCCAGGTCCTACTTGTAGTGATGGATGAGTTTACTCACTGTCGATCAAGACAGGCAAAAACGGGAAAAGTCGCAGCACGTAGTTGGAAGAGTACTTTCCCCTATGTGAAGCCACTCGCTACAACTTTCTATCGCTCTCTGCTTCGTTAGGTCAAAAAAAATGCTGGAAAATGCGCCTGTAAAAAAAATCTGCCGACTGCGGTTTTACATAAAAATTTATGTTTCTACTGAAATCAAGACTCTGAGAACTACGTGCCTACCAAGTTTCAGCCTTATCCGCTTGATCTCCTCACTGGTGAAAATATCTTTGGAAAAGCCGACGCAGCCAAAAGCTGTGCCCTGAGGGTAAAAGTTAAATTTTTTTCTGAACTCAACGCATCACCTCAGTTATCCATGTTCCAAGTTTCGCATTTCTATATCTGCCCAATTCGGTAGGGAAAAAAATCATTTCGAATTCCAGTCTACCTACAAAGACTAATTCGTGCTGTAAGTCATGGCATGGTTTCACTAGAAGCAAGATGTCTAGCTTTTAGACTTAGTCGCATCAGCCGCTTCTTATTAGAAACGTCCAGTAACGACTCTTCTCAATCTTTTATTTTTTACTTCTGCACAGCCTGCTTTATCTCTCCACCCTACACAGGAGTTGTCCTTCTATGTAAGCAACCTTCCCCTTCCTCCAACCAATTGCCTGATTACTGTACTGGCTTTGCTCATTTCTGGTACTCCTTGAAGGGAAGTCTTAAGCTTCATGAATTTTCTTACACTGATTGCTTCTACTTGCTCATGAAGGACACTCTCGCCTTTCGAAACCGTGATATTTCGCACTCCGTGGCTTGGACTAGGACGAGCTTCCAAGCCATTAGTGCCATCCTAGATGTAAATGGTTGGAGAAACTAGTTCCCTTCTCTCTCGATACCATTTCAGCTGAAACTGCCAGACAATTGTGGTTGAATATGGAGGAACTTAAAAAGAACTTCCCCTTTAATCAAATTTGCTTTTCCTCACACGAAAAAAAAACATTTGTCATCGAAAATGGCTTCAAACTTACAATTTTTTGGCACAATGATGAAAAGGATTTTCTTTTACTTCGGACCCCTATTCGGCGAAGTATGACCTAATGCTACTGCATGTTCACTCCGATCTCAAAGTTTCCTTCCCATCTCACAGACTCGCTACTATTTCAGCAAGGCTAGATAATGCCCCAATTCATTGGAAATCGTCATACAGACAGCTTTCTCTGTAAAAGGATGGGGACATTTCTTGTTAAACTGGCATGTTCAAGTCACCAACTCATGAAATCAATTTCTTCCTCATCATGTCCTTTTTGGGAAGAGATGGGTACACAAGGCCATATGCTCTGGACATGTAAAAACTTGTCTCCTTTAAAAAATCACATGCAACATCTGTTCTGCAATATAGACTCATCCTTCTTCCTAAATGATGCATTTTTTACTTACATTCATGCATAAAAAAACAACCTACCAAATGAATCAAAGATACTCATTGACTACTTAATTACCCTAAAAGTTGCTTAAAGTTGCATTTATAAGACATATATGCGGGCCCTGTCTACTCTAAGTCCCAGTCTGAATGTAGCAATTGCCTACTTAACAGTCTTTCAGAGAATCCTGAAAGCAAAAATTGATGAAAGTCCACATTCAACGAGAGATGGCGGCCCTTCATATCATCAACGGAAGACGAAAAACAAAGAAGCTTCCATGACCTTTCTATGACCTTCCTTGACCTACCTTCCATGACCTTTCTACAATGAATTCGACGCGTCCTCCCCCTAAAACATTATTTTCTTTCCAGCGTCAGCTGCAACCAATGCTTGCTAGGCTCTATTGGATGTCGTGATACCAGATACGAGTTCAATTTGTCATCACCTGAAGACCGGACACACGATGGAGATTCATCCAACAAACTCTCATGAAAATCATCAAAGTTGTTTCATGTAACCCGCCATCATATATATACTGTATATGTCCATGTCACTCTATTATTTTTTATTATATTACAGCAAAAAAACAAACGCAAAAAAATGGAATCTTTCCCTTCTCAGGTCCCTCTCCCATCTACTCATCCCTGTGAAAATAACTGAAATTCCTGACATGTACCAATTGCGTTTTCCCTAACTGTTGCGTTGGACATCTGAGATCGACACTGACCCTGGTCCTTCTAACATCTCCCTGAATGGCTCTACCACTCCAGAAACAATCGGGTCTGTCCACGGTGTCGGATGTGACATCCGGAGTAACGTTTTTAGTATGCAAAATGTATTCAACTATATTATGGATGACGAATGAGCATACGAAGGCTGGAAACACTTTGCTCTGGGTGGTGACTGAAAATTCAATGATCCAAAGTCTTCCACTCTCTTACGTTAGAGGTGTACCTGTGTACAAAGAAAAATGTCAAACTTGAGGTTCACGAAATGTCATGTCCAAGTCACTTGCACTAATGTTCACGTTTCTGTCATCGAGCGGTTCCTAATAATTTAGTTTCATGTTCATTCAATAGATTGAATGAACGCTTGACACTCTCTTTAATTAATGTCTTCTGGAAAAAGAGATGAACTTCTGTAGCGAAAGTAATATTTGCATACTTAGGCAAATTTCCGGCTAAAATTCAAGGACCACTTGGCGTGGACAGACCCAATCCTCAACGCAAACACAATGGACACACCTCTGAAACACACGAGAAACCAGTTTCTTCGATCACTCCCCTGGTTAGGCACACCGCTCAAGCCATAGTTCATTCACTTCCAGCTGCAGAATGCCCACCTTTGATCCCATCAACAAGCGTCACTCGAAAACGCTTTTCATCTCTCACACGTCACTACAGCCATCCACAACAAAAAAAGGTAGGGATATCACTCTTGACCATAATGCCAACAGGCCAGCTGCAGGTTCTCCCTTGGCTTCGGAATGGACGCCACCTCAGACCGAAAGTGTCAGCTCCAGAAACTCTCAGCTCTCCTATCGACATCGGCGACTTCCTTTCCTTCATCAACGTCTCAAAAAAAAAACCAAAAATGCACTCAGGATCTTCCTGGTCTCTGTTCAACGATTGACAGCTTTTGCGAGACACATTGCGGGGGAAGAAGCAAGTTAATCGGCTGAAAAACATTTTTTTCTTTTAAATACTTGAAAATGGTTTTGAATCACGTGAGAGCAGTGTAAAGAAACAAGAGAAACAAAACGAACGTCAATAGTTCCTTCTCCTTGCTGGAGAAAATTAATCTCTATTGTTAATCAGTCTTCTTATCCCCTCATTTTTCTATCACGTTATGCAAATCGCATCCTTAAATATGAGGGTCATTGCATCCTCCCATAGAGTCCTAAAATCATTTGCCTCATTAAATAATTTTGACGCTGATACTTTGCTATTCCATGAACCTAATTTATTCTTCACTTAGCAGTTTTCCCATAGATGATTTTCATGTGGAAAGAGTTTCTGGTGTATGTATTTCCCGTTGGTCAGGAGTTTTAATAGCCTATCGCAAATCTGCACCCTTTTAAACTTTTATCCTCATCTTAATCAGTTCAAGGTTATCTCAAGGTTATCTTCAAGGTTATCAAGGGGATAATATCCCCTTAATTTTTATAAAATGTGCACATCCCACAGACTGATGAACTCGCTCTTAATTTGCCTTCAAAAGTAGATCAAGCCCTTCCTTCGACACCCTCTGATGAACTCATTTATTTCCTGGGGGAAATTTTAATTGTACCCTTTCTCCTGCTACTGATCACGGAAACTGCCCATCCCCTACCCCCACCCTCTCATTGCGCGGTCGGGAGATTGGCGGGTGGCATGTTTTGCCTTCCTGCTTCCTGCTTCCTGGAAAAAATGATAAATAATAAAAATGATAAATGATAAAAAACGAAAAATGATTTTAGGTCACTCATTGGACAAAAGCGTGGGCATTCGTCATAACAGCAACTTTCAAGTTTGGAATTTCCCAATAGAAACTTTTGAAACTATCAACAACGATAGCTCTTGATGAAGACTAATTCTTTGTTTCCCTGTACATAAAAGTGCGTCGATTTTCAAGCCGAAAGAAACGCTTCAATTTTTGGTACGTAAATATCTCCTAAGAGACTTATTAAACAAGTATGATTCAAATTGGCATCAGTCGCCGAGGAAGAGCTAAACTCCTGTACCTAAAGAGTACGAGGTCTGATCAAGAAGCTCCAGTACTTTCATTCGTAAACTTTATATTTAATAAGTACATTAAAATTAATCGTTGTCCCCTTGAAAGTATTCCCCCCTCGATGCTTTGCACTTATCCCAACGCTCTTGCAAATTCTGGAAGCAGTGCTGGAATTCCTTGAGACTTTTAAGCTGCCTCGTCGCATTTTCCTTGATGCTTGCAATGTCTGCAAATCTTTTTCCTTTCGGGTGAAATTTAATCTTGGGGAACGGGAAACAGTCGCTCGGAGCCAGGTCATTTTTTTATTAAAGCAAAAACTCTCGAATTGTGAGAGCTGTGTGGGCTGGAGCATTCTCTTGATGCAAAAACCAGGCTTCGTTTGGAAAAGTTTGAGCAGTTTTCTCCTAATTTTTTCTCGCAGGAGGGTCAAAACATCTTTGCAGCAAGCCTGTCTGGCCTTGTGGGACAAATTCATGATGCATCAGGATCATGATGCATGATCGAAAATTCGACGACGAGCACAGAGACGACCGGATTTCAACATTCGCCAAAAATTTCAACATTCGCCAAAAATTTCAACATTCGCCATTCGCGACTGGTTAATCCTAGCGCATTTCATCATGCGTGCGGTTACTCCCCCCACTCCCACCTAAACTAGTCCTAGCCCCCTATCTAAAGCGGTTTATTTTTAAACATGAAAGTGCTGGAACGTTTTCATCAGACCTCGTATGTAAACAATGATGCTTGGAATCCCTTCATGGCTGTGACTCAGATTTTATATCATCCCTTATATCACTTTTGTCACCATTATATCACTTATATATTATTATATATAAGTGCATTGATTCCACCTTCAAGGGGAGGTAAAAAAAAAATCTCGACAACTGCCTTCACCTTCCATCTTCCGTCATCTCATTTCGTCGGTGTCGATTTAAGAGATGGTCGGGGTTGAACAAGGCTTGAACAAGGTTGAACATGCCCATTCCAGTCTGAAAGACTTTCAACACTCTCGATGCTACAGGTTCCATTTACTCTTTTTTCCTGGGTCTTGTTTTTTCATGCGTTTGCTCACCCGAAGGGCAAACAAACGCTATCCTCTGCTATACTATACTATACTAACAAACGCTATCCTCTACTTCGAGCTGATTTATTTTCCCTTTTTTAAAGGTGGTATTCAACTCCCACCCAGTTGGACACACTCATGAAGATATTCATCAACTCTTCAGTTTGGTGAACCACTACCTGAGGGTTAGGGATACGTCCAGAGTAAAAGGTAACTTCACGTTTTTATGTTTAGTCACTGATCTGATTCAATCCACGACGTCGCATTTTTATTTATTGATTTCTGCCTTTCTCAAATGACAGACTTGATGAAATGCTCGAGAGATATAAAACGGAGAGGCGGATGAACCTCAGCGTCTTCAGGCCGAAGATGCAGTTCCCAACTTCAAGGGCGTCGCGCAGTCATTTCTCCCGTCGCCTTAGCGGTCAGACCGAGCTTCATTTCGGTTCCGGAAGTCCAGCGGGAATCGCACAAATGCGCGCTGGAATGGCTGGTGAAGCCCGGTGCCCTAATGAGCATGATAATCAGGGAATGTCTCGCCCAGATCTTGGTTATATCTGATGAGGATAGTGCAATAACGATTGAACGGCTCCTTTATCATTATTCCTTACTAGGTACTTCTAGTATTCATATTAAAGATACATTTCAATTTCAGAAGTGCAAGGGGGTTCCTAAATGCGAACAGTGCTTTTGCATTTGGAATGTAGATGGATCATCCCTCTTGAGACTCTAGCAAGTGCTCAAAAAGTGTATCCCAGCTAAAAGTAGAGAAAGCTCTCCTCCGCAACTGTCAAGGATCGACCGAGCTTGCATATACTCATATTCTAGGATTCTAGGAGGGATAGAAGAAATACAGATTACATTGGAGAAGACCGTTCATAATAAAAGGACCGTTTAAAGGACTAGGGCTGTACCGGCGGCCACATTTGGCCGGTGGACCCACGGGCGATTTTTTCCTCATAACCATCGGTCGGTGCGGGTGAAAATTGTGGCTGGTTGAACTCGTCTATAAATTCAAATATGGCCAAGTGATACTTATCAGTCGGACTCCTTGAAACGATAGCGACCACTTTTTGTCCTTTCCAGCCTGTCGGTGTATGCCGCTGCCTATGGTTAGCTTGATATCTATGGTTAGCTCGATATCCATCACCCCACCTGGTATACGTGGGTCATACCTGAAGGAATGAGTACCTTTATTGTACGGTGAATCAAAGGTACACGTACTAAAACATATCAATAGTACTTGGACACGACCCGTCATATTTCCACAAAATCATCAGAACGATCCACGCATTTCTGCCAGCGCCGCACGGGCTTCAAAGTCTCACTGCGGTAGAAGTCCGTTCCACAGCACCTCACAACCAGCCAAGCAAGGCTTCCCGGACTGCCTCGTCGGTCTCGTAGTGCTGGCCTCTCGTATGGTCTTTCAAGGGCCCGGGTAGTTTAAGGGGGCAAGTCCGGACCGTAAGGGAGACGGGGCAGCACTTCCCAGCCCTTCTTTGCGATTCTCTCCGATGCCAGACGCTCAGTGTGATGAGGTGCGTTGTCGTGCCGAAGGATGACAGCTTCTTACATGATGCGCTTTTCACGAAGTGAACGTTGCCGTTTCTTGAGCGTCTAAACGTATCGAGCCGCGCTGATGGGTTTCCCTCTTGGGCAGGAATTCGACCAGTGTGCATCCCATGGAAGACAGTTCCCATAACTTTGCCGACCGAGGGTACTATTCATGGCTTCTTTTATGGAGGCGTGGTGTGATGCCATTCTATGCTCTGTCGCTTGGTTTCTGGGTCGAAATGGTGGAAACAGCTTTCCTCACCAGTCTCGATGTTGAACAGGAAGTCGTCGCCCTTGGCAGCATGTCATCACGATTGTGATGCTACATCCATAAGCAAACGGAGAACCAACTCTTCGATATCCCAAGGTCGCTATCATTCCCTGTACGGAATACTCTCTTATGCTGAGCTGCGCTGCGATTTCCCCAATCGCGGCGGTTCTCGGCTGACCACAGCGTGGCTGATCGGCGATGTCCGCGTTTCCTTCTGGCGCCAATCGCCGTACACACGACGAAGTCGCCCATAGATGTCTGCGTCTGCGACGTTCTCCTTCACAAGAAGGTCAATCACTGCACTTTGGCGAAACGATATGTCGTCGACAGCCATATAGGCACAAAGGATAGTGGGAACGCTAATGGTGCGCATGCGCCGAGCCTGTGTGCATTTTGGAAAGGATAGACATCGCTGCCGGTCTCATCCCCGCGTTCTACTATGTTCGGCACAAACGTGTATGATTTGACTATGCTAATGTCTACCGATGTATGAGCTACCTCGCTTATATCCTTGAGGGCCAAAAGCTCTCTAAGAAGAGAGCTTTTGGCTCTTAGAGCTTCTTAGAATCGAAGCTACATATATCCTCAACAGGTTGATCGTCACGGCTGTAATGGCCTGGTGACTGCGCCACAATCATTCCTACGTCGTTAAGAGACTCCTTAACAACATACTTTGATCCTACCGTGCTATTTGCAATTTTAATTGGTCTTTTCCCCACTTTTTAGTGAGGCACACCTGTGCGACTTATTGACGCGTGGAATGCAATTTGGTTTACCGAGCCACGAGGGCCACCGGTAGGCCTCGCAGGATTTAATTAATGGGCCATTCTCTGAGTTTATCTCGTTTGAATTGCATTTCGCACGCCGCGCCTCTGACGCTGCCCGTTTCGCAGCTGTTTGTGACGTCACGCGTTGGAGCATTTCACCCCAAAAATTGTGGAGCCCGTTTCAATTTTAAACCACTCGTGATTGGTTCAGGCTATCGCTGTGCGCCGTTGTGGGATGACTAATGCAACAAATGAGCACATGCGTGCAAAATTATAACAATATCCAATCACTAGTTTTTTAAATACAGGAGGTTATTCAGAGCGTACCAGCACTGTACAGGCGAGTTAATCGGGACAGCTCGACTTCGAATCACCAACTAGTTTTAGCACGCACAACTCTATTACCGCGGAGATCGACTTCTTCCGATTCCAAAATACTTAATTTACTGTTTCTCTTCGTATTTCATCACTCCACACCTGTATGTCCTGATTATATTAGATACACTATTGCTTGCATATAAATATCCAATAAAAGTAGAAGTGAGTAATAGTAGCCAATTAAAACAGAAAGTCCGCTTTGGGAATTTAAAGCAAAAACTCTTTGTGGACTATCTCTGCTGATGGGGAGTGCTTTCTTTATTTTCATATCTAAGCTTTAGCACGAGTACTTTTTTGGATTATCCTTTTCCTAACTAATAGCTATTTACTTCTCAGTATCGTCGAAGGAAACATTTGAAAGTAGATTGGGTATACCCACTCCAAATCGAAATGTCGAGGGAAAATATTCCTTGCTTACAGGCACAGCACCACGCATCAACCATAGTCCTTCCCACTAATCTATGACCTAGAAGGCTTTGGACAACTGCCACATGCTAAGGCAACAGATTTTTCGATCAGATTGCCATCCAGTAACGTTTCCGCCTACGAGCCAATATCGATGTTGGCCCGAGCGTCCGTCCAAGGGTAAGACATGGACCAGCTGCCTCCAATCTCGAACTGCATCTGTATTATACAAGTCGGCAAGTGTTTCTTTCCCATCCCGCTTCTTTTTAGGAAGTTACTGGAACAGAATGATATTGGCCTAAGCGTCCATCTATGGGTTGGCCAGCAAAATCCGTCCACAGAGCGCTGCCCCCCCCCCTTGAAGTCTGACTTCCTCTGAAATGAGCAGCAGTTAGATTCTTCCTTCTGCGGTTTAGGAAGGGACATGTTTTTTTGGAATGGCGTAAGCCTAAACCTCCGTGTGGAGGCTATGCCTAGGATGCCAGAATCAATCCCCCCCCCCCTCAATGTCCTCCAGGGGATGTCCTTGTGAGGTCAAATTTCTTTCTGAACTCTTGCATTGCAATAACTGCTTCTGCACCAAGTTTCAGATTCGTAACTTCTGTGGAGCATGGTTTGAATCTGCGTCAATCAGTCATGATCGTCACCATGTAGTAGATTAACTCGATGTACATCAACATGTGCTAGATTTAAAAGCCAGGGTGAAAAGGTGAGCCAGCGGTTTCGCCACCACACTGCCGTGACACATTTCACCCCGTCGATCCGCCGATCTGGCCTGAGCCTGAGTCTGAATTTCGATGCCTGTAAGGCGATTACTTTTTCGGCCAAAGGCTAGGCAAAATGACTCGCGAAAGGACCCAAAAACGAGGGTCCCCGTGAGCAGTCCGCAAAGTGTTACACCCAGACGAGAACCTGGAAAGACACAGGCCGTAGGGCTGCATGGACGTACCACGAAACGCGCCTAGCTTTTGACTAATAAGGCAAAAACCCAGAGTGTCCATGTGTTACACGAAACGCCTGAAAGAGTATATTACTCGTACTATCACGGGCGGACTGGCCATCTGGCAAAAATGCCAGAAGGGCCAGTCCCCTTAAGGGCCGATGGGCCTCGTGTACTCTATTAGTTCTATGCTAGTATATTGAGAACAGGCCCAACTGTGAAACAATAAATTTTCATGGAATTAACCACATCGATTGGGCCATTCCCAGTCGGGCGGACGAAGCTCTCCTGGGCCAGGGCTCTAGCTGTTCTGCGTAGAACGCCGTAGAAGAGAGCCGACTTAAGAAGAAAGGGGACCTCAACAGATTGGGCAAAGGAGATGGAATGATCAGGGTCAGGGTTGTCAGGCGGGTCCAAGTCGGACTCAGGTGACCACCCGCTCACCTTTTCACCCTGGCTTTTTAAATCTAGCACATGTTGATACTCAGGTGACCCCCCGCTCCCCCCCCCCCCCCCTCTTCCCCGGTTTCGATATTTTTTTTGGAAGCACATGTATCGTTCCCTTGTTCAACATGTGGCACGACATCGTTCTCATGCTTGCGATACTTCACGACCATTCCTCCTCAATTTTGTCAAACATCATCATTACAATACATGTTGAAACTATATGACAACCCTGTCCTCCCCCCCCCCCCCCCCCCTCCCTAAAATCGCATAAAAAGCGATACCCTCAAACTTTCCAGGGCGGCATAGGAGAATTTAACGACCCTCCGAAACGAAAAGAATATTTCATTCTTTTCTGTGATTGGTGGGGAGGGAATTGCAAGGCCACATGCCGGACCCGCTTGTGCGGATGCCTCTCCAGAAACATCCACGTACAATCCACGTTCCTCTCCACGTTCTTCCGGGAGTGGCCATATTCCGAGACGGGAGCAGTGTTGCCAGATGCATATCTTCTCTCTGTCCAGCTGAGTCGTCCTTCACACCTCGGTGAAATGCAGTCACAATTGATACGAACGACACTATGTTCGTGAAATGGGGCACGTCTTCGATGAGTCTCTGCGATTTCCAGATGCTGATTGTCATGTAATGAGTGTCGCGTGATGGTCAGAAGTCGGTGATATAATTGGCATTGACATGGAACCCGACATAGACATTTTTTCTTTCTTTGGAATACTACTTTCCTCACGATTATTATCATATCACTGTATTCCGACTATCAAGCAACATTCATTACACGACACTCAGCATCTGGAAATACGCAGATACCCATCGAAGACGTGCCCCATTTCACGAACATAGTGAAATGCAGTCACATGTGATGAGAACGACACTGCGGCAAAGAGACGACTCACTCAGCTTGACAGAGAGAAGATATGCATCTGGCAACACTGTTCCCGCCTCGGAATATGGCGACTCCCGTAGCAACAAGAGAGGAACGCGTACGCATCGAGACAAAAGGCCTGGATCCTTAAACTTATTGAAATCTCCCCTCCCTTAGTGTCTTCCATCAAGTATTACAAGTGTGGTGACGAACTATACCCGCTTCCTAGTTCGTGTTGGGTCCGGAGATGCCTTTATTATAAACCTTCCTGTACCGCAAACCTCGAGTGCCCCAGGCCGTTCATTCCCGAGTGCCTGGGTCAAAGGTGAAGTTGAGTCAGACGCATGTTCACAACATTAGTCCTACCAGCTGAGAATACTTACCTGCCCGTGCCTAGGGGACCAGTGGTGGAATTTTGACGATTGCAAAGTGCCGAGAAAACGCAAGCACTTCCCCTACTCGACCTTCTTTAACCTGCCGACCCCCTTCGCTATCGCGTAAGTCTGAAAAGACGGGCAGGGATTGTGAAGACGATGCATTGAAAGACGCCTGAAGTTGCACACACACACTTAATTTAAGCTTTCAATTTTCCTTTTCGACACGGGTATTGTCTCGCCGGCCGACAGTCGAGAGACGGCCGGAGACACCGTGCAAGCACCGCGCGGCTCGCGTTCCTCCCTCTCACGCTGACGCAGTGCGACTAGAGTCCTCCGCGGAATGCGGGTCTTCCCGACTCGACCCGCGGGTCGTGTCCGGAGATCCTCCTCGGGTCGGACCCGATCGAATTTTCCCCGTTTATCGCTGGATCCGTGGAGTCTGCGACTGGGCCCGACTAAGTAGCTAATCTATAAGAGGAACGTTTTCGACCGAGAGTTCGGGGACATCCTCCGCTTTTAAATTTTTATCTAAAACGATGAGAGTTGCGAACAGGAAATTTGTTCATTTCTGCTGTGAAGTTTCAGTTTGTCGCCGGATGGGTGCTGGACCCACTTGCCGATGTCCAGAAAATATCGGAACCTGCCGGAATCCGGAGCGAGGTAATTTCAAAGCACTTATAAAGAGACGAAAATTGTTTGACCCTTTCTCTAGGGTAAGTCTTATCCCGATCGGTTACAGTGCTTTTTATGACGGAAAATTTCTCTCGGCTCGCAGGAAGGGCTTCCCATTCTGTAACGAATAAGGCCGACCCGCGGGCTTCGAGAACCGACCCGCAGGCATTGAGGACTGACCCGCGGGCTTCGAGAACCGACCCGCAGGCATTGAGGACCGACACGCAGGCGACTCCGCTCACCACGTGCGGTGGAGTGGAGATTCCGCAAGCCTTTCTCCCATCATGGTCGCTTCTTCGGACCACGTGCCCCATGCTTGGATTCTTGTCTCTGGATGACCTCAACTCTAATGGGCAGTTGTAGCCTTTCAAGGAATTTGTTGTCTGATACAAGTATTTGTTGAGTTGGTGGCTTCTCGGCCACGTTGCCGGATGTCACTATGGGTCTTGGTAATCGCATCTGAGGCCGAGAAATTTTTCTGGTGCTCGAAGAGATGATATTTAGTTTTATATCGTTTCATTTGTTTTTTTTTCCTTTACTGACAAGATCTGCCGAACATGACAAATACCACATCAAGTTGGCGTTCGTAATTGATACGTGGACACAATCTTCGATCCCCGAACTCAGAGGCGGTTTTAAGCGAGGGAGAAAAAAAAATGGGCAGGAAGAACTCATCACGCGCGTGCAAAATGTGCATATAAGACAATGGAACATTGGCGAAATCATTGGCCGCTCTGCTGGAGTCGACGATATTCGCTTTGGGACTCGTGGTAAAAATTTATGTTGTCTTTTATTTAAGGAACTCTGTTGGCGATCCAAAGAAATTGCCATAGTTATTAACATTTGGCACATTTTACTGGAATGCCAATGCTGGAGCCGTGGGCAAACACGAAGCTCTGAAAATCCTTCACCGAGACTCTCGAGCTTTTTGCAGCAGATGTACGCACAGACACTTGCTATGAGCACCTGCTACATGTAGGTGCAGCAGCTGCGAAAGCTCAAGAGTCAAAGGGTACAATTTTCAGAGCTCCACGTTTGCCCTCCGCTCCAGCACGGATATTCTAGTAGAATGCGCCAAATGCTACTGACTATGGCAATTTCTTTAGATCACCTAGAGAATTCCTCTGTTAAAAGACAACTGAAATTTTTACTGTGAGTCACAAAGTGAATATAGTTGATGCCTGCAGAACGGACCATGATTTTCATGCGCACTGCTTGAGCTGCAGTCAAAGTTTCATTCTTTTTTGGTCAGCCTACAAACATCTAAATCACGTCTAAGCGACATTGCCACAACATCAGTTAGCTCAATGTTGCATGGATGTCGCATGTTGCTTAAGAGGGCCATTTCCTTGTCCAAGCACTTAAGTGAGAGGGCCACAGACTGCAGCAGTTAAGCAGGACAAACTCCCAGAAGAACCATTGGCAAACAGCTCTTGGATCCCAGTTCAACTTAAAATTGAATGTGCAAATGATGAATGTATTGAGGTCTTTCTTTTTTTATGCTCCTCGAATACAGTGATGTTCCATACAGTTTCTAGTGCCATGGATGACCCAAATATTAAAATTAAACGCCATGCCCATTCTATGCATTCAGGCAAATTGCACTTAACCCCTCAGCGTTGTATTTTTCCCCGAAATACTTGCCATTTTACAAGTCATCAATACTTAAACCAGTGCTGCTAAGTAACCATACAGGGGTAATGCACAAACCTTGCCACTCGATTCAAACTAAACTTGATGTCTCTATCGCAATTATAAAGTTTTAGAGAACATTTTAACTGAAGGATTGATGAAAGCAGCCACAACGGTGTATGCCCTCAAATGATGACAAGGGGTTAACGACAAGGAATTTATGGCAACATGGGAAAGCTTAGAGAACGTGGTTCCTCAGTTGCCATTCATACCCTGCCAACATCACTCATGTCCCTCTTCCTCAGTGCTCTTTGCTGTCACTTTTCCCTTCATTCCTCCTGCTCAATCTTGGTAGAGTTGTGAAGGGTAGATGGGGCAGACACTGCTGATGCAACTCCTTTTCTCCAATGAATGGATGGAGATTGACAATCGTGTTGATGCAAGAGTACTGAAATGAAAGCAAGTTGTTGAACTTCTACATGGGTGGGAGAAGCAGCATACTGGGATCTGACAAGGTCTAGAAGTGAATCCCCGAGTTATGCCACCAGGAGCTCAGCGAAATGAGGGAAAAGAGGCAGAAAAACATCATAAAATGTATTTCCAATCCAAGGCCATTGAAGTTCATGAAACCTGGTCAGGGAAGTGTTGAACCCTTCATAACATATATTGAAATGGATGACAGCAACACAGAATTGAACTTACAAAAATATGACTTGAACACTTATTGATACTTGGAATGGGAAGATCACAGAGAAATTGCAAGGTTGACTTTGTATACAATTCATCATACAACCAAAAGACACAGTTGCAGCACCAGAATTGTAACGAGCAGACTAGTTATGCAAAATTACTCCTTGAATCAAGAGGTGGTTTGACTCCAAGAGAAATGAATGAATGACTCTTATTTCTGACATCTCATTAAACTGAATATAAAATGGTAAAAAAAAACTCTTAAAAAAAAATAAAAATACACTTCCTTGACCTATTTTTTCATATGATAAAAAAATTTTTGTAAAAAGCAAAGCCTAACTGTATGAACAGAATATGCTGCCACTAATTCCCATGAACTTTCAAGATCCATCATTACACAAACAGATAGCAAACAGACATCAGAGACAGGCAAATAAATCTTGAGGAATTTCTCCTACTTGAGAGTATCTCAGCAGACAGAACAAATATCCGTTGAAGGAGAAAGGACTACAATCAGTTGATGGCCTGAGGACAAGTGACTATGTGCCTCAATGAATAACTATGTAGATGGCTAGAGATAAGTTTTAAGAAAGTTGTTTTGAGACTACAGCTTTGGCTATCTTCAAAGTAGTTGCAGCGTAAAACCACCATCATTACTGGCAATTTTCTATCTGAAGCTTAGCAAAGGCCCACTCTTATATGTGCTATTTCAGGAGAGAGAAGAGATTGGACCAAGATGGTACAAAACCAAAAACTGCTACTCTTGAGAAAGTGACTCTATGTTTGAGCCATCAGACCAAAGCTAGATTGCAGCCTCTTAGCCAGTTATCCACTAGTGCCCTGAAAACAGGGGAACACAGAATATTATGTCCTCAAAATGTAGCAAGCACTCTTTGATATAAGCATTTCTGAACTTACTTTCCTTGGATATTACTACTGCCACATAGTGCAATCTTGGAAAGTTTCATATAAACACAAGATTAACACAAAAGTTAAAAAAATTGAAGTGGTCCAGGATGTGCAAGTCAAAAGTTGGTGAAACTGGGTTAGGGTATACATTTTAGTAGTGATGGAAAATTATCCATTAGTGTTAAAATAGAAATATTCAATTATTTGGAGCATTACATCAATTTCAGTAAAATTTTAGTTCGACCCTATCTAGCACAGAGCCCTTCAATTCAGTGCCTTTCTCCTTCCTTGATGACTGCTGAAACACACAAAACTTGGAATGGAATTTTCCCAGTACTGCTGTTTGAAACGAGACTTCATGGCATTCTGGGAATCAAGAAACACATCAGCTGTAGTAGGAAGCCTTGTTGCAGTCCAACTTGGGTTCTTGAAGTCATAGGCCTAATTTTTCACTCAAAGGGGAGTTTATCTACCTTCCGATACACTTCTGCTTGGATTCCAATGTTGCTTAGGGACTGCGTATCACAAAGTGCCCATCTGATACCCACAGTTCCAAAGTTTCCCCAATTTTGAGATAAAAATGGAACAGTCTTGAAACAATTCTTAAATATCAACTGAAGTATGCATCTGAAGCTTCCAGCGACAAAGGATGAGAAGGTGCCTTTATATGCCTTAATGCAGGTGATACTTAAGGTCATCGAAGCGGAGAATCACTGACTGACACTTCCACTCCTTTCATGATCTTGAAAGAGGCATATGGGACTTAAGCCACTAGGACTTTCCCCAAGAGATGCTGTCGGGGTTGGAGTTGAAAAACGCCGCCCTGTGTCCTGGTGATGTTCCCGTGGGGGTGTGACATGCCTCTCATCTCTCTCACCACTCTCCATGAATTCACTGCCGAAAAATTCCAATGCATTCTGTGCTGGATCAACAGTGACTGCAACTCCACTGCACTCTTCAGGCAAGTTGATTTCTGCAGAAGTTGAATAAACATCTCTCTGCAGGTGGCTTTCCGATTCCACAGACAAGAAAGTGAGCCGATCTCCTCCTGCAATGGAACTTCTGCTGAGGTGGGACCCCTGCTTTGCATAACATGAGCCCATAGGCCATGGTCCAAAAAATGGCTTCTCACCATTTCCTTCCAGATTTCCCAAAGGACCAGACTTTTCCCCCAAATAGACACTGATAGATTTTGCCTCATCACCAAATGGTCCATTCACTTCTCTCAAATAGGCAGAGTTCAGGGTGAAATCTGGCAGAGTCTGCGGCAAGTCTGTGCCAACTTCTACTGCCCTTTCATCTTCGGCCAGAAACTTCTCAAAAGCCTCTCCTGAGATAAATACTTCATCACCATAGGAGGGAGCATCCGGATCAGTCCAGAATAGGAATGAAGCATTCCTTGGAGGATTGGATCCATCAAGAGGAGGGGCTCCTCCTTGGGCTGATGAAGAGTTAACGCTGCTGCTGTCCTTTCTCGTTCCACCACTTGTACTTTGCAGACGGAGTCTCAAAGCAGCTTCTGAAATATCATATTCCTCCTGTTGTCGACCATACTTTCTTGTCTCATGAGAGTTATCCTCCCTGTGGAAGGCAAAAGCATGCAAAAATTGGTTGATGATATGCCACTACACACCAGTCCCAAAATACAAACTGCAGTTCTCACATGTGACTATCACCTTCACCAGAGGCATTGCCATCAGCATGTTCCATGGCAACTAACTGAATGTTTAGAAAGTATGGCTCACAGTTGTGCAGGTTATGGAGGGCATGCTGTGCCTCCCTAAAACAAAGGAAAGAAAGGCACGTGGACAAATATCCCTATGCGATTCCCAGGTCAATGGCAAACAGATTAGCTCTGTCAAATATCCATCAAACAGATGGATATTTGAAGATTTAAACTTTGGGAATTGTGTAAGTTGGACCAACTTCCTAAAACAAATGAATTTTTAGGCATTCTCAGAACCTAAAAGGCAGTGCATTAGAACTCAAGCACCAGCTGTAATTAACTGTAGTTCATCATTAACACAAGATGCATTCTTTTAAGGGAATTCCACATTGTGCTTCTTCTGATAAGGTTTCTTCTGAGAGTGATTCCATTGGATTGGGAGATCTACCTCTAAGCTCTTTCTTTTTAACACATCTAAGTTCTACATTTAGCACATGATGTAAAAGAAGGCTTACATGAGTGTGAGTTTTCTTGCATTGAAAAAAATGATTTCTCTACCTGGGACCCTGGAGTGGGAACATGATAAAATTACTGGTTACAACAAGCAATACTGATTAGAAAATCTTTCCCCTGCCACATGCAGCTGCCTTTCAGTGAATTCTTTGATCAATTGCTGATGAAACTATCTCTCATATTAAATGGCTAATTATTCTCTTATTTATTGAAGGAAAGACCAACAGAAGTTGGCTGACACAGGAATTCCAACTTAAGCCAAAGGAGTGAAGCAGCATACAAACCCGAATGTTTTGTATTGCACCAGAGCATCTGCAAGCAGCTGACCATCTTTGGCCTGATACTGTGAGAATACGGAGAAGTTCATCACCTCTCCAAATTCCTCAAACATTCCCCTGACTTCATCCTGCATTAAAAAATAAAAAATAAACTGTAGTATCACAAGGGCAGAGCTTCTGAATTGGTATATTGATGATCCTTAATTGCTCTTCTTAAATTTCAGAATTATACTTTTCCCTTTATGGAGTCTCAAGAATACATTGAATTGTGTTTGTTATAAGCTTCCAACCTGACAGCAATTATAGGGTGGCTTGTTCCACTTTACTTGCATTCACTAATTTATTCTAACCATATTGGACACCTAATAAAAATAAACTTTTCAAAAGTCCAGAAAATATGAGAAACACCAGCATCCAAAGTCAATATGCTTGATATTCCCAGGCTAGATTTAGATGACTTGGCCTCTACTATCAATTTCTGTTAAACTGCTCCTAGAAACAAAGGCTAGGCAAACCTGAAAACCGTACCTGATTTTTGTATGGAATGTTGCCAATGTACAGTTCCCCTGTCATGATGAGTCCATCCTCTTCCCTGTCAATGTGCACAAAACACTAAATGAATCCTTAGCAACTAAAATGAGGCAGAGCCAGAAACCCAGGCCAAGCATACCTCCAACACTGCGAGTGATTCGTGTCCATGCCGGGAAAGCATCCTCTCGGGGATGAAACGTGGCCACCTCCCGTGGCACCATCCATTCTATCAAGTCCTCTGGGTTCACCTAGGTCCATCAGGCAGCAACTGTACTTACACCTGAACTAGGGCAAAATATGACCTGCAGTGGATTCAGATGGATGCAAACATTTTGATAAATCCTTCATACTAATGCATTTTAAAATAACGTACCAGTTTATTAGGGAACTATGCAGATTGGCTAGTCCTTCATGTACATAATATGATGAGCAAGGAAACAATATTGTGAGGTGTTTTAATATTTACAATCAATATTAAAACACCTCACAAAATAATGTTAACACTATAAAAAAAAATTTTTTATGAGTTTAAAAATGAAAGCAGGAATAACTAATGTTTCTTGGTTGACAAACAAAAAAAGGGTCCTATTTCATTTAGGAGCCATACTTAGGTTCAGATTCAGTCTATCCATTAATGATGCCATTTACTTGTCTGAAAAAATTTTCCTGGATCTCCTTCAGGATGCAAAATAGCCATGAGGATCAAACCGGGGACAAGCTGAAAGTCAACCAAAGACAAATTCTTAAGATGTAGCTCAACCAAATGCCATGATATCACAAAGAATGTCTCCTATTTCCTCTCTTTGAGTCATTCCTTTCCACAGCCACAACAGTAAGCTCTTTCTCACAGGATTCAAGAGTTTCAGCTTGTAGCATATAATATTGGCAGCATCTTATCATGGTGTTTTCACCATTGGCTAAGTATTCAGCTTGGACTAAATGTTTAAATCCATTTTTTCCCCGTCCCATTCAATTATTTCAATTATTTACTTTCATAGCATTAAACACCAATCCTATTTTAATGTAAGCTCTACTGTTAGTTTGTTCCTCCTATTCCTTTGACAGAGAGCCAAACACCAAATGAATTGATCAGTAGAGTCTAAGGCAGTGTCACCCCTTCATCACTTAATTTTTCTATATCTCAGACCATAGCGAATGTCTCATCTATAGAGGAGAAATCGAAGGGTACCAAAAATACAACCATTGGTAAGCAATCCAAAACAAGGTTTATGGAGGCACTGTCATCACTATCACTGGCTTGAAGAAGTAAAAGTAAAGAGAAGCTAGTTAGCATGAGCAATTGATGGATAGATTAGAAAAGTCATTGGCATGACAGTTACTACTCAAGGGCTCCGATGAACTAATTAATTATACACCAGCCAGGCAGGGCTGCCCAGAAGGGGGGGGGGGGGCAATTGGGGCAACCTGCCCCGGGCCCCTCGTATCAAGGGGTCCCAAGGGGGGCCTCTAAAGGGCCTCAAGGGTTCTCCAGTTTAGATTTGTCCCAGGCCCCTGGAAACCTCTGAGCGGCCCTGCAACCAGGAAATCAATGAGCAAGGCTCTGTGACTGACTCTGGAGTGGGTCTTTAGCAAAGGTCGGTGTTTCACTCTCATTCTTGGGAAATTGCTTCCATATAGTGGAGTCCTATTTTAACGAATAACTGGGTCTCCGGGCGAAAACAGAGGCACGTACGACTGAGTCTCGGAATCGAACACCGATTCAATGGGAAATAAAATGACAAAAAGGCACTAGGATTCCTTCAATCTGAGAGATATTCCGCAAATCTCCTTCTACTCTGCACACCACAGATCCGAACCACCAACAATCCCAAGCGTTCGTTTCGCTGCCTCCCATTCTAACAACACAAACTCGCTTTCACAGTGGTACACACACTCATTCCAGACTTCATCGTTCCAACGGGGCAGCCTGAGCGCGCACGTGGGAGCCACGGAAGCGGCCGGGTCGAAGCGACTGCAGGGACGCATGCGCATTCTCTCTCGCAGGGTTGCGCGGGCAGTGTTGCCCGAAAAAGCGAATTTCAAACCAGATACGAGAAGTTATCAGCCAATGGTCCTTTTTTTCTAGTCAATACAATGCTGATGATTTTACTCTCAAAACAGCTGTACCGGGATATGTTCCTTGGACGATCAGACTTCTCCGTAGGTACCACTTCAAAGGAATCACTTCATAGGTATCACTTTTATCAGTTGTTCTTCCAACCGACACGCTGTCAAGCTTTATCTTATCATGTCGAAACCATTTAAACGAGACAGACATATGTCTTGGTTTGCGATCCCCCTTCGGCCGCGTCCAGAAAATCGCAACGATTCTTCTCTAATCGAATGGGGTCGGATGGCCGAATCCACAGCGGAGACCGAGCGAACCGCCGCCCACCACCAGATGTTCACCACCAGAGACATCTGGTGGCTCACTGCCAAGTCCATCCTTGACCGTGGAGGAGTTATCGACGTGCATCCGCCTCGGACGACGGTGACATCCTTATCGCGACCCTGTCAATGCACGAGGCGCGATCTGTCCCTGACTCGCGGAGGCAGACGCCATTCCTCCTCCCCCAGGGAGGCATGAATAATGGAGGAGGCGCTTCTTCTCCATCAGCTCCTTCATAACGGAGAAATTCCGCGCTGACAGCCGTCGTGGTATGGAGCTTCTCGAGGAGGGAGTGCAACATAAAAAAAAAATATATTCTTTTTATCTTGAGCGAATCTTGAGCTAAATTTGATGTTTCAACGTGCAGAAGTGGGCGTTCTGCCAAAAATCGATAAAAACCACGGGCAAAAACTCTCAGGCATCTCTGCTTCAGCCTGAACATAGAAAAAAAAAATCAAGAGAAAGGCTTCATTTCTTCCTCCTCACATTTTCCTTCCTTCAACCAAGGGTCACCCCGATCCAGTAACTGCAATTTGCATACGGGGTCGCCTCGTGCTTATACCGCGCACCGAGGCGGATCTAAGCGCTTTCTTCGTCGGAATTTCATTTCACTCCCGTCAATGGCAGAACGGAGCGAGCGAGCGAATTTTAACGAGCATTTCCGCGTAGGACGAAAAGGACATTCCTCAGCCCTTCCGGGAAGGGTGAGGATATTCCTCGACCCTTCCAGGAAAGGATTGCTGCGGATCCTTCATCCCTCATCCTTCATCCGCGGAGGAATGGAACGCTCTCCCGCTAACCTCCCGTGGATGCAAGCCACCAACGAATGCAAGCCATCAGTGGATCCAAGCCACCAATGGATCCAAGCCATCCGTGGATGCAAGCCATCAGTGGATCCAAGCCACGGATGGATGTCACGTGCATGCCCTGCCTCATCCGCGTGATTTCGCCTTTGTCCATCACGTTCGACGATGATCCTCGCGTTCTGATTCCGCGCACGTATCGTGGCGGCTCCGATTCAGTTTTGAAATGGCTTTCCAGTCTCCGTCTCGCTTCTTCTCGTCATCTGGCCTTCGTTTGCCTTCGTTCTTGGGCGATTTCCCAGCCATATATATTTAATTGGAGGTGGAAAAGGGAGATTTCGTGGATGGAACAATTTCAATTAATTTCAATATTTAATTACATTTTAAAATGTAATTAAGTCTTACTTCAATTAATGTAATTAAATTATGCAAAAGTCTCCTTTATCAATCGGCTGGAACCTGCAGCCTTTTCTTCGCAGAGACCAGGTCTCAGATATTAATCGTTCATCTCTCTCGAAGAACAATACGTGCCATCCGGTCCGGTCCGGTCCCTCGACACTGTCCCGTTGAGCTTCAGCTGTCCCGAACGGGATGGAACCATCGAAGGGTCGATTTTTTAGCAGGTGACCTCAGAAGGGTCAGGGCAGGTCAGGACACGTCTCAGACGCACGGCACCGAATTACCGGCGCAATTCGGACCGGCCACGCAACGACACGGTGCGACTGCCGACGGGAGCGGAAAAAAAGGCGGAGGGGTTAAATATGCATCTCCAGAGGGGGCAAGATCGGGGGGGGGAGGGGGGGGCAAGG